>VXBJ01000269.1:287893-386959 GCA_013400055.1 Nycticryphes semicollaris
TGGGCCCACCTCTCCAGCTGTTCAGGTCCCTCTGGATGGCATCCCATCCCTCTGGTGTATGGACACCACCACACAGCTTGGTTTCATCTGCAAACTTGCTGAAGATGGACTCAATCCTTCTGTCTATATTGTTGATAAAAATGTTAAACAGTACCAGTCCCAGCACGGATCCTTGAGGGACACCACTTGTCACTGCTCTCCATCTGGACCTCAAGCCATTGAGTACCACTCTCTGGATGCAGCCATCCAGCCAGTTCACCCATCAAATCTGTATCCCTCCAATTTGGCGAACAGGATGTTGGGTAGGGGGACCATATGAAAAGCCTTGCAGAAGTCCAAATAGATCACATCCATAGGTCATCCCGTATCTACTGACATAGTCACCCTACCATAGAAGGCCACTAGGTTAGTCAGGCAGGACCTCCCCCTAGTAAAGCCATGCTGGCTGTCCTGAATCATCTCCCTGTCCTCCATGTGCCCAAGCATGGCATCTAGAAGGATCTTTTCCATGGTCTTCCTGGGCATGGAGATGAGGCTGACAAAGGCTGACATCTTCTGTGGGAGGGCAAGAGAAATGTATGAGGAGGAAGGAGTGAAAGAAACAATGTGTGAAGAACTGATCACAGCCCCCATTCCATGTCCCCCTGCACCACCTGGGGGGAGGAGGCAGAGAAAATGGGGAGTGAAGTTAAGTCCAGGAAGAAGGGAGGAGTGGGGAGAAAGTCTTCTAAGATTTGGCTTTATTTCTCATTGCCCTACTCTGATTCAATTTGTAATAAATTAAATTAAATTGTCCTGAGTTGAGTCTGTTTTTTCTGTGATGGTAATTGGTGAGTGATCTCCCTGTCCTTATCTCTACCCACAGGTTTTTGTTATATTTTCTCTTCCCTGTCCAGCTGAGGATAGGAAATAATAAGACAGCTTGGTAGGCACCTGACATCCAACCAAGTCAACCCATCACAACAGCCTCATACCAGAATAGAAAAGCAGCATCTAAATTGACCTGCACATATATGCAGATTACTGAGGGCTTGGTTGAAATTCATCCAGCCCATGCAGTGTTGTTTTCCTCTATGTGAAAGTTCAAGCCTCAAAAGAAGGCAGTCATATGACATACCATGATATGCAACTGAGATGTGTCTGGGATGCATGGGGAACCCAGAAGCTTGAAGACACAGTCAGATCCTCAATTTTGGACATTTAGAATGCTGTCCAAAGACCTAGAATTGATATGTTAGCTATACATATGTTTCCATAGCTGTGATTGCTCCTTCCATAAGTACTTTTTAAATTAATATTTCACAGCTACTCACCAAGGTTAAATCCAAATGCTGTGGATAGGCTGGTTTCTTGGCCAACTTTACTTCTATCTCTGCGCATTGGTTTGAGAAATATCTAGCTCAGATCATATTTATCTCATCTTTGATTCAACATTCTCTCTGATACACACAATTTTACCTTTTCATTTCAGAATTATTGTCCTGCACTTAGAGAATGTTAAGAATTGATAGAAGTAATAGAAAAGAAAGTCAGTGCTGAGACACTGTCTTTGTTTCAACTGGGATAGAGTTAATTTTCTTTCTAGTGGCTGTTGTGTTTCAGATTTGGTATGAAAGGAATGTTGATAATGCATATTGTTTTTGTTGTTGCCAGGTGATGTTTATATTAGTCAAGGAATTTCTTTCAGCTTTTTTTCAGACAAGAGGGATCATAGACAGAACAAGCTGGTCAGTGGAATATTCCACACCACAGACTCCATGCTCAGTATATAAATGAAATTCAGCCAGAGGGTAGGATTCACCATTGCTGCTCAGGTAGATTTGGGTAACCAATCTCTCTGTGGTGAGAATGACTTATGTTGCATTACTTTATTTTATATATTATTTTATCATCATCATAATTATTATTACTATTGTGATTTTCCTTTTCCTTTATTGTTCTTTTAAACTGTCTTTATCTCAAACGTTGAGTTTTTTTCTCCTTTCCTCTCCTTTTCTCTTTCTTCTCCCTACCCTTCTGGTAGGTGGCAGAGAAGTGAAGAAGGGGCTGTGTGGCCCTAAGTACTGGCTGGGGTTAAACCATGACAGACACCTAGACAGTCAGCTCAAACAAGCAAACAAGCAACAAAAAAAAAAAAAGAGAGAGACTTTCAGAAACACAACAAATAGGTCTTCAATTTAGTGAAGTTTTAGATGCAGTATTTTAAAATTCTTATTCAATTATCTAACATGAGGGACAGCATTCTTCACCTTCTCCTTGACACATCACTAAGGTGTCTCTTTCTGGATTTTTTTATTCTTTTACTAATTTCTTGGCAACATGACTTATCTCATACTTTCTTCCTCATGAGAGGCTCTGTTGTCATCTGTTGTGTCTTTTTCTCTAAAGATGTTCTCTTCATTCAGTTTCTCCTATTTTTCTCTTGCAATTAAACAAGTTACTTTCCTGTTTATGAAATACTGCACTTGTTTGTTTGTTTTTATGGTTCACACTTGCAAACATCTGATAAAGACCGATAATCTATCTCCACTGCAGGGAAATGATAATTCTTGTAAGACTAGAAGCAGATTCTCCAACATATATCTGATCTGATATCACCACCTTTTTACTTTTTAAAGATTCTTATTTTTAGTATTACATTTAGTAGTTTTTTATTTTTAGCATTCTTTCATTCCTCTTTTATGTCAATTCAGAAATCAAGAAAGTTGAGACGTTTATGGATATGAGAAACTTTTAAAATATTAATTGAACTTTTTCTTGAGTGAAATTACCCAATGTTTATCTTCTGAGCAGTCAAAGCTGAACCACAGAACGAGAGCAACCACACCTACCACACCTTTCACCAGGTGAGGTTTCCTTTGATCTGGATTGTCTTCCCTTCCAGCTGCTCGATAGCACATCAAGCCACTGGATCCAACACCGTTGGAGGTGGCCATTGGAGTCATCACTGATTTTGGCACTGACCTCAGCTGGAATGAGTGCTGAGCGGACAACAGCTCTGCTAACTGTGGCATTCAAGCTTGTGCTCTCACTTCACAGGGGCTTCTGAAAATTGCAGTGGTTGCATCGTGCTCTCCTCAGCGGTGGGCTGCACTGAGCTAACTGATTAGGTCCTGACAGCCAGTCTTCAACATAAGCCTGACAGTTTATCAGGTATGGCAGGATGTTAGTTGTTTATGTGGATTTTCAGTTGTTTTGATACTATTGTAATGACATTGTTCTAAATGTGTTTAGAGCTCAGGATGAGGCCTTGAAATGAGACTGAAATAAACTGTCTCATACATACATTGGGGGCACCTAAACTTTAAGCAAGATACAGGCACAAAGTGAGATTTAAATAATGCAAAAGCCACTGGAATTCAGTGTTGTGTGAGTGAAATGGAAGAAAAGGTGTTAAATCTTGTCTTGGTACCTTTATTCCCAGCCTGTCTACTGCTAAAGTTTACCCAGTGAGATGACTTTCTTAGAGCCCTTTGTATATTGTAATAAACTGTTTCTGCCTTTATCTGACTGCTAGAGCTCAGATAGGAATGAGGCTGCCCAATAAATGCATTAGACTTTGAATGTGCTGTCAACCTTCACTCCATTCTGCAGAGAAATTTCATGATTTTTTTTGGTTTTGTTTCATTATAGCTATTGCATGAGGGATCAACCAGGTTTTGTATTTTCCCCAGCAATCACTCGAGGACTATTGGATTGTTTTGCTTTTCTGTTGTTAGAAACAGCAGCCATAATGTCTGTCTTTGTGTTACTATTTTGGTATTTTCTCTTTTTTCTATATGTTTAAATGTATCACCCATCTAACCCAATTACTTTTTAATTCAGGAAATTCTATGGCTGCTCAAAGAAGGGAAAAATTATCAAGATACAGTCAGAAGAGTATGTCTTTTTATTAAAAAAACCCAAACAAACAACTGGCCCATGTAAAATGTGATCAACTACACTACAAAAAAATAAAAATAGCTACTTCGGAATTTTAAAGGAGCTTATAATTCTGCATAAAAGTGATATAAAGTAATTTTAATAAATATTTTGCCAGTGTGGGTAGGTATAACTCTGCTTGTCAGCACATCTGTATTTTTCTCTCATCTAATAAACTAGCTAGGACAGTGCAGCAAAGGAGCATTATAATATTAACAATGTTGCTGGAAAGCTCTGTGCTTTAGAATGAATTAACTTTCACTGCACTGCAGAACATACAAAGTGAAATTGGCTCAGCTCAGAATAGCAAGTTTAACCCCTTAGGAGCTGCTAAGCTCTACTTATGTCTTGACAACGGTTTTTGAGCAGCCTTGGCATGGGAATCATGGAAGTAGCTGATATATTTGGCAAATTTGGAAAAGCAACTGCTGAGGAAAAATCTGAGAAAACATTTTTATTTTATGCAACAAAAAAAGAAATGTTGCAACTTTGCATTCCAGGGAATGTGCCAAGAGACAGCAGTCAGGTTCCAGAAATACCAGGGGGTTAATGCTGTGGGAGTAGAACTGAGATGTGTATCATCTTGTTATCCGAATATTCATTCACAATGTCAGAAAGAACACTCCTCTTCTGCAGTTGCACCCGGGTTTTGATTTTTTGATTTTCCTTCTCGTAAAAATTTATCAGCTAAATAACTGAAGAATGATGCAGTGAAAATCTGTTAGCTGCTTAGGACTTGACCCCTTCTGCACTGGTTCATGGAGAAAGGTTTGTTATAGAAGTTTTCATCATCTACTGCCTTCCACAGGATCTCCTTAGACACGTTTTCTCTCAGGGGAGAGAATGTTATGTAGAGCAGAGGCTTTAGTGATATGGTCATGAGAGCATGAACTGGGATCACTTACTACTGTACCAGATTACAGTCAGAGATCTACGAAAGAAATATTCTCAGTACAAGACTTCTTTTTTAAAAAAAAAAACCCAAACAAACAAAAACCAAACAACTGAAACAAAAGTTGTATTGGAAGTATTATTTTTCTTTCTGCATCATGGAAGGAATTTACTGGGAGACTGGGAAAGCTGAGGGGTCATGATTTACATGATACTTGTGTTATGTATTTCACAGTCAAAAATGGTCAGATCCTCAAACTGAGATACCTCATGTTGGTACTTTTCTTCTTTACACTTTGAGCTACTAATTTTCTCCACTTTTAAACAATTCCTATCCACTTCAAATACCATGGGAAATCTGGAGAGGGTGATATATCTAATACTGCTGAGTTGCTGACCAGCCTTAAGGTTTGTTATACCGTGGTTTTGTACCTTTCTAATCTGTGGCTTTTGTATTTTCAAATACTTGTAGCAGTGTAGATATATTCTAATGTGATATTTTTTACTTAGTCTATTCATGGAAGAAAATTAAAGCAGCCAAATGTATATGTGAGAAGGAAAAATAGAAACTCACTTAGTAAAGTGAGTTGCAAAGAAACTCTACTGCATTAAGTATACTGGAGACTGAAAAGAGGCAGGTCCAACCTTAAACCATTCTTGCTAAAACTACCAGTTGGACAATTTCCTACTGTATTTTTCATTGGCCAGCTGACAGCCTTATGTACTCACCAAAATTCAAAACTTTTAATGCTCCATTGGTTTTACATCTCCAGAATTTCTCACATGTCCAAACAAAACAAACTCTCTGCTCCGACTTCCTACTATGGGCCCAGTTCAAGGACTACTAATCCTGCTATGCCTTTCAATAAAGCTCTTGATCCCCTCTTTGCTGACTATTTCTGTCTCATCTTTTCATGTTAAACACCTACTTCGCTGAAATGATTTCTTGGGAAACTTAATGATTAATTTGATCACTAGTTTTGAGATCTATTCTCCATTACTTACACAGATCCACTTGTGTCTCTACTTTATTCCTTGTTATACCCAAATGGCTCACTCCTAGGCTAGTAAAGCTGCTTGCTGGATCAGCTCCATTTATCAGTAGAGATGTTCTGCTTTTAATAGCTTGTGAGATGTCTCTATCATATACATATGTCATGGTCAAATATATGCGTGCACATATACATACTCAGATAAGCAAAAGAATGTGCAAGAGAACCTAATACATAAAAGCATAAATGTATAAAAATTGTTTAAAATTACTAGATTTCATCTCTTATCCAAAAATCTTATTGGATACATAAAAGTTTATTGTACTTAGTTTTAATCAGAAAATGGAAATCATTGTTCTGTTCTTCATACTTTTTATTCTCTTCTCTATCCACTTTATTTGCTTTTCCTCTCCTTTTTTTTTTAATGTCAGGTGAAAAAAGAAATGGATTTTCCCTGAAAGCAGTACAAATTCTCCTTTATGTCTATATCAATGTGCCCTCAAGAAAAGTCCCTTACTTATTTCAGTCATGTATAACAAAATATTGGTAATTTATATTACACTCAGAGTGTGTTATGTGCTGTAGATGTCTTCCCAGAAGAGCTTAAACACAAGTGAAGTTCTGAAGAAAATACTGAGAAGCTGTATTTTCTCAGGGAAATGCTAAGATGGAAGAATGATCTATCTTCTCATCTTCTGGAACAGTCTTATACAGACTAGTTGCTAATATCATAACTGAAAACTGATGTAAGAATTATTTCAACACTGTATCTTATCTTAATTGTAGCATTACCACAGAAAGACCCTAATATAGTCAAATTTTAAAAAGATTGGTTGAAGAGACTTGTGAGTGTCTCCAATAACTGTCATTGCTATGGTTGCAACAACAAATATTCCCTATTGGAATGAAGCTCATATAAAAGAATTAAGAGGAACGGAAAAGCTTACTGCTTGAATTAGGGTGGGAGCTGAACAATTTAAAGAATGATGAAGTAGATGGGATCAGCTCTGATCTTCCCGAAGAATGGCTGTGTGAATCGGGTCCCGGTTCCGTGAGGGTATGTACAGAGACTTCAAGATACCTTCTTATGATGCAGCAATGCATTTTACAAGATTAAGTTTGGTTTTGAGCCATAATCTCTGTAACTCAGAAGGAGCTACAGATGATTTATGTAAGTATATGTGCAATTGGAATTCAGCTCATTACCACATTTTTGCTAATGACCCTAGAGACCATGTTGTCCTCTAGTCATGTACAAATAACATGATTATACACAATGATATAATGGTTAATAATAATGGATCTAATTTTTTTTTATTTCATCAGCTCAGTAGCCTCAGCTTTGTAGTATCTGCTTATGTTCTTGGGTTGTTTTTCTGAAAGCCTCTCATTACTTTATAAGGCAAAACTGTGACATAAGAAAGTCTGCTTTGTTTTGTAAGAAAATTCTTGCTCTTAATAATGAATTCATTACTAAAGTAATTATAGATTTTTACCTAACTCTGGTATTTTCATCTTTCTTTCCATCTCCTTGTCTCTGCTTCTCAGAGAATGTTTAAACTTCAATCCTAGGAAACTCAAAGGTCAGTGAAAAATAGACTTGAATCAGTCCTAGGGTCAGTATTGCATTCACCAAAGGTTGCAACAGCTGCTCTAAACTCATAGTACGCTCAAAAGATAACCCTCATCAATGAAGATTTAATTCATACACCAGAATATAGTCAATTACATGACAGATGAGGGGGTTATCTTGGTTTTTTTTTTTTTATCAGGTACCTGTCAGTAACTGCTGTCTCTGATCCTAAGTGACTATCTGATTTATGTGATCCATCTCAGAACTGTTTCTTTTGCTGATGTTCCAACAAATCTTATGCTTCTGGTGTTTACACACTGTAGGTGATTGACTAGGCATGCAATTATCAGTCACTAGCATTTATGTGTCTTCAAGACACAAAAATCCTATGTCTTTCTTAAGACTGACTTTTGAGGGAGTAGAACATATTTCCCTTGTGGAAGTAGAAGAATGCTAAAGAATTGAATCTTTCTCTATTCCAGCTGATCTATTTCAACCTTAGACAAAGAGCTATTGGGAAATCCATGTGGGCTGGGATGGACTTTTGTATTGTAGTTCCTGTATACATTACAGATTTCATATTCTTACCTTCTTTGGTATCATTCATGTCTGCTCAGGGTAGACCTTATCAGGCAATTATTTTTCTTGGTGTTCAGATGGGCTCTGTGGATAATGCTGTTCCCTAACAGTACCTAACAACTGTATAACACACACAGATTATTCTCATATGCTACAAGTACATTTACATATTCTTATTTTTTTAACTTGTGAAACAGCCAACTTGTGTTTTGCTTTATTTGCGGAGGTTTTTAGCCATCTATCTAAAAGTATTTTTCATTTTCTTTTCTTTAATGTTAGGTCATTTCTCAAAAAAAAAAAAAAAGGTCTGGATATGAAAGAAATATAAACAAAATTCAAACCTCAAGAAAATATGTAATTTGAACAGAAATGTATGGAAATTTCTAGTTTAATTGGTCACTCACCTAGAGTGCATCTGAATCCAGAATCAAGGCTTCTAAAAAATAAAGTGTTAATTTTACCGTGTGTCATCTTTCTTTTCTTGAATATGTGCAAAAGTTCATGGAGGGGAAAGACTTGGAAAGATGTCAAGGGAATATGACCACTTGAAGAACAATAAACTTGTGAGTTTGACTTTTGCCCTAAGGGTGCACTGGCATCTGAGGGCTCCTTCCCTGTAGGTTTGATGGCAATCTGCATTTTCATGAACTGTCAGACATGATTGCCAAAGGTGATGATATTATAGCAATGAGATTATGACAAAAAGATGACAAAAAGATTTCACTCTGTGTTAGAAACCTTCATATGCATTGTCAGAAAATGTGAAGAATTTGAAACTATAAACAATAAGAACAGACATAAAAATTCTAACCTAAAAATTACAGCTGTGTGACATTACCTATTTATTTTGCCTCACCATATATAAAGTCTCAGCAAAATAGACTGGAATGAGTGGACAGGATGTTATCAGATAGGAGTTTTGAATTATAAGTCTTTTCTCTAGCTCAGAGGGAGCAACTCTGTAAATATTGCCTTTTAAAATGGCTACCTGAGATACTTGGAGCTAGAACATATCCTCCCAGTTATGTCTATCAAAGCAAATAATAAGCAGAGCTCTTGCTGTGCCACTTTTTCCATTATGCTTGTCAATGAAGAAGCAGAATAAAATTCTCAAGATGTGAGAAAAATGGAACATATTTAGTTAGAGGGATCTTGGATTCACTTATAAAGTATATATTTTCTTTGAAAATGTTAAATTGTTTGAGAGACAGGAACCGAGAATAACAGCTTTTATTTTCTAAACACCAATTACATATGAGTGAAAAATATGTATCTGTGTAACTCAAAGAATAGGCTTAACTTTTTGCAGGATCACACAGATAAGCACTTCAAGAAAAGGTACAGATGGTTGCATGTACATCCTGCAAACTCACGGATGTTATAATAAAGGCCAAATCCTTTGACAGAAGTGTCTGTTTGTTCCTGCGCGTCTACATATATCTTTATGATGGTTTTGGACTCTGCAGCCATAAAGAACTCCAAGGCACATAGGGGCATCCATTAAAAGGCATTGCAGCATTTGTATAGTGAAATAGAAACTGTATTCTCTTAAATAAAACAAAATCTTTTAAAACACCCATAAATATTCCTGTTATATTGTGAGAAAATATTTTTTAATATAGGTCTGATTTTCAGCAACATGTACTGGCTGGTGTGGCTGTGTTTTGTTATGGTTTCTTGGTTCCCAATTCTTCTGCCAGAAAACCTGTGCCTGATTTCTGAACTTAGACACGCTGGCAGATACTCCTACCTAGCTTAAGTCAGCTTCTGAATTACAGCTGATTTCACATTTTAAGCATCAATATGTAACCATGTAGCTGAAATCAGAATCAAGTGTCTTCAATCAAAAAAGTGAAAAATAAGAAAAAGCACTGATTCTCCCGCCTTCCAGCTTTCTGGCTGCCTGCCATTTTGTAAAGATATTTCAGTCTCTGCAGCTCAGGCCTTTTTTTATTCTAATGCCTCCTTGTGCAAATGCTTCTTCTCATGTGTCTTTCTCTTTGCTGTGGGCATAATGCATCTGTTTGGAAGGAGCACATTACTTTTTTTTTTCACTTTTTTTTTTCCCCTTTCTTTTTTTTTTTTTCCCCTCCACCTATTTCCCAAATGCTAACACTTTTGGCAGGAATACGTCTCCAACAGCTGAGAAAGCAGAAAAGCTGAAGCCCTTTTGCTACTTAGAGAGCTACCTTCAACTTTGTGTAGAACCATGTGATGCTACTGGAACTTGCTTCCCCTGGATCTCGCTCTGAGGTTGAAATTTCTGTGGAGCTTCCCAGTTGTGTAGTGAAAGGGATATGTTTCTGAGGGACACTCAGTCAAGGGCATGTATAACCTTTTTCTGGCCTGCTGCTTTACTCTTCAACTTTGTCAGCACTCCTTATAAAAATATGGATCTATTCCATATTGCAGAATTTGATACACCCATTTCTCTTTTACAGAACCCAAACCCATATGGCATTTGCTTCCTGCTGATACCTCCACACCAGGAATGTCTTCAGCAAAGTAACCAAGATTCAAAGGGAAATACATAATATGTTCTGTGCTCCTTGTGCTCACGTACCTAAGCCCTGTTTTCTAGATCAGAGGCCCAGAGAATCCTCTGGTGAAGGTCAGGAAATCCTACCTCCAGTTCAACCTGGACATTGAAAAATTTCCTATTCTGGTAGTCACAGGAATGAATCACTCCTCCATGCTAGATGCCTAATAACAGTATTGCTCCCTAAATTTATCCAGATTCCCTTGGAGTAAAAATACCAAGACACAGTGCTGGTGGTACAGAAGTGCTTCTGCCTTCTGTACCACCAGCAATAAAGCTGGTGGAGTCCAGGGGCAGTTAGCAATTATGCAGATGACACACAAGGCAGATCAGAGTCCTGCTCGTGGTCCCACAGCTCCTCCAGCTCTGAAGGGCTGTCAGGTGGAAAAAAAAAAAGGTACAGTTTCATCTGGTCACTCTTGGCCTACTCTCACACGCTGAATAAAGACGAGCTAGATGACAAGTATACTTTTCTGGCAATGAGTTCATGAGAAAAAGGGAAAACAGAAAGTACACTCATGTTTTCACTGAAATGACACAACTCCCTTTCTCTTCCCTCTTGTTTCATGGCAGTCCTTTTGTTTTCATCCCTGCCTATTCTTTATATTATGTTCTTTATATTAAGCCGTATATTTTTCACTGCATCTTATTGTATTTTGGCCCAGGAAAAATGAATTTTAGGATGGTGCCCCCACAAAAGATTTACGAAGCTGCCTTTGTGAGAGATGGCTGCTTCCAGATGTGAGTATAATGCTAATGCAGCCACCTCTGTGTTTAAAATTTTTATAAACATGTGGTTTCCATTTTGGTAAATTCTACATGTCTGTCAGTTCAAAAGATGTGATACGTTTTATATCGCTGTTCTTCAATAAAAGGCATTGTCCTGGCATATCTCCAGCCCAAGGAAAAGAGAAAGCGTTCTGACTATGCTGGGATTTGTTCAGCTCTTCTTAAAACTACAACATAACATTCACATGGTAAAATCAAGGTTAGTCACAGCATAATCTTTAGGTGATGAATACCCTGAAACCAAACCAAACCACACCAAACCAAACAAAAACTCACTGATTTAAAGAAAATAGAAAAAAAAAAAAAAAAGGCAAAAATAAAAAGACAAAAAAGAGAGGCCAAGACAAAAATCTTCATACTTATAGAAAAAATAATATGCTTTTCTATCCCATGGTAAAGAGGATAATGCCACAATTAGGCATTGTGGAATGTAACAATACACAGGAATTCATTGCAACTAGTGAGCATTCATCACTGGAGGTTTTTTAAGACAAAGATAAAGAGATCAGGTAGAGCTGATAATGTTTTGGAAGAGGAGGGCAGAGTAGATATTGTCTCAACTTCTGTTTGGTCATAGATGGCAGAGAAAGGATTATCCTTTGCATGTTGCCTCAAGGCCTAGTTAGAAACTTGTTGTGTGCCAAGTACCCCTGCAATGGATAGAAAGTGTGGGGAAGCAGAGAGCAATTCTTTACAAATTCTCATATGTATTCTTAATGTGCTATGTTTGGTCTCTATAGAAACAGAACATATTATTATACACTTACATTTATGGTGTGTAAGGTGAAGGAAGATAATGTTTGAAAATACTTTTTACACGTGCACAAATGCCATCTCAAACAGAAGAGCCACTCAACTTGGAAATGTAGTATTTCCTTCTCAGAAAATTAGAAAGGAGTCAGAGACAAAAATGCTGGGAATGCTCTCAGTTTGAAAAGTGACCACTCCTCACTAAATCTATAACCTTCACATTAGAAGGAAGAAGGGTGTAGTTATGATGAGCGCATAACCAAGAAACAGGATTAAGGGAAGAGGCAACACTCAAGGCAGGATTTTTTTGTATATGACACCAACTGTCTCTAGTGACTGGTGGGTGTTCTGGGTTGTCTGTGTGACAGTGACTCATCTCTGTAGTGCAAAATTTGACCTGCTATGGGGATATAGACTTTTCATTTATTTAAAACATTAACTTTTCTATACTTGTCTGTATGTCCAATGCGTTGCTCCTGGATATGAGCTATTCCAAATACAGGTGCATGGATAGATATCCTGGAGAAGCTGCACCCTGAGACAAGTTAAAGTGTTTTTTGATAAGCATCAGGAGTCAGTGTTGGATATTGGGTATCTGGCATTCTGGCATGCCCAACTGAGGATCCTTTTTGCAAGTGAAAGGTAGCAGAGAGGCAGTACCTTAGGCAAACATTCGAATCTTCCCAAACATATTGTGCAATCAGTACCTAAACATAATTCACAATAGCTCTCTTATCCCTTCATTCATCTGACATTCACAGAATTAAAAAATATGGGGTGACAGGGACATAAAGACATATGATACAAAAAAACATATTAATGGTTGGGTGAGCATCTTTGGATTTAAAGGTAAGAAAAACATTATTCGAAAGACTACATTTAGTAGTAGTCTAAAGGTCGTTGAAAGACTACCTTTACCTTTTTGATCCTAAAATTGGGATGCATCCATCATAGTCAGTTGGCCAAAAGTAAAATTAAGTCAGCTGCCGGATTCCTACAAGAATATTTGTTATGGGCACTGAGGAGAGTAGAACAATGAATGCAAAAGTGAATTTTGACACAGCTGGAGCAGACCAATGAGGTAATGTTTTGTCATTTATGGTTAGCCATTTTATTGCTGACATTGTTCCAAACTTTCCTTTGTCCATATTTCCATCACTTAAGCCTGCAAGTTAATTATTTTTAACTTTCCTGTATGAATATCTTTTTATTTTCAATTAAAAGAAAATGCTGTTGGTATTTTTCTCTTGTGTTTTCTGCTGCTTGTACTCTTATGTCCTGTGGTGCTATTTGTACTGTTATAAAATCACCTGGGTTATGTTCTTAAAGTTTAACAGTATAAGACTACTTACCTCAGATGACAAACACAGATAAAATTAGGATGGTTAACTGCAGAAGCTTGGCTTGGTGTTTTGATGCTTTATCAAAAAACTCAAACAAAATTAGAGTCCTTGCCCTAATTTTTATGCTATAAAAGAGGAGAGTTCTAAATATCTGGTTTCAGACAAAAGGAAGTTGTATTTTAAATGAAGGCAGATGCTTTCCAAGAAAAAAAAAAAAAAAGAAACAAATCTGTTTAATCAAAAATGTATCTTTCTGTCAAAGAAAATGTGGAGTAGAAAATTTTCAGCCAGCTCACTTCTGTTTCCTATGCATTCTCATGGGATTAAACTTCTTATATCAAATAGAAGAAAGAGAACTAAAATCCCCAAATCATACATTTCAACTTCCTATCATATGTCAGTCAATTTTTCCTTCAGTTTTCTTTTACTGCAGTTGGCTTGTATGTTTCTACTTAGATAATCAAGTATATGAAATAGCCAGAAATTTCTCATCAATCTTTATTCCAGTGCAAAATCATTTTGAATAGTCTGTAATTCCTCATATAGGCCTCTGTTTTTATCAGCACTTCAGGATATCCTAAAAATCAGCCCCCTAATTCGATACCTTCTGATATCAGCATTCATTTTTTCAGTAAAAAGACCAAACATCCCCCAAAAAACAGCAATATCTTTCCAACAGGGGGAAAATGTTTTTATATTCTTTCTCCCGTTAATATTCTTTTATATAACTTTTTCTTAAACTCAATAAAAATAATTGAAAGGCAATCATATTTCTTATATATTCTTCAGATAACAGTCACCACAGAACACCACGATATTTGACTCTAGCTTTTGAGTTACTTTCTTTGTTTTTGTATGTAGTTGTGCTGTGGTTTAATAACTAATGGGAATAGTGACCATACACAAGCAGATCTTTATTTTTCCAGTTCACTTTATATTTCATGTGATCCTCTCCCTGTCTTTACTCTGCTTTTAATAGGTGCAATTTCATTTTGTTGACATTATAAGAATTACTTAAAGAAATTGCCTATTTCTTTTCTCGTAACTGTAGGTGCTAATTTTTGTCTCATAGACCAGAATGCTGCAGAGTAAGAATTCTTGTTTGCTGTGGTTGCAGTACAGAGATATTCTGTATTTTATTTATTCAGAAGTTCAATACTTAATGAGCTTTCATGATACCACAACATCATGAAAATTTTGTTAGAGGAATGGATGTAACTGAGGATTTAACTCTTTGCTACCATTGATAAAGATGTAGTCTGTAACACCACACACTCACAGTCCCCCTTTAATGTTATCAAACACTTCAGAACACAATTTTCTGTAACCAAATGTCTCCTGGACTGGCCATTATTCTGCACCCCACAGCCTCTAACTGGATCATTAACAGTAACTGATGAATGTGAGACCTCTGAATTTAATTCCAGGAGTCTGTATCACCCAAAGGAAAACCCAGCACTACAATCAACATAACCCTTGAAAATCTGTGGTAAGTTCTCTTCTAGCTAGTGGATGTACAAGAAAAAAACCCAAAGTAGTTACCTGACAGTAGAGCACAAGGACAAAGTAATCTTACAGTTCTGCAATTTTAAAACAAATATTTCTATGAAGTTGCATTTCCCTTAGAGTCATGTTGTACTGGGTTGCTTGTATCTAAGAAGCATCAAGTTCACACTGTAACCTTCCCCTCCATAAGGATATTCCCCTCCTCTTTAGCTGACTATTTTCACATAAAGAGTGGGAAATTACTTTGCGTCGGCTGAGGTCTGCCAGCTGAAATCTGTTCAGCTGAGACTGGCCAACAGGTTCAAAAGTTAGTAGGGTGAGCTCACTAAAAATCCAGCAGGGACAGGTGCAGAGTGCTACATTTAGGAAAGAATAATCAGCTGTCCAAAGACAAGCTAAGGAAGAGATAACTAGGTAGCAAGAGGAAGAGCTATAGATTATTGCTGATCACATTTTATAAACAATGTTTTATTATTATGAAAACCAAAACCCCTATTAGAGTGAACAAATAAGAATATTGCCTGTAAGATAGTCTGATATACTTTCTTCACCTCAAGATAATTATGGAACATTTGAAGAAAATCTAGAGGAGAGGAAAAAGAACAGTTAGAGTCTTTACAACACAACCCCTGAGGAAAGACTCAACAGGTGGCGATATCTGAATAAAGAAGTCCTTGAGGGTGGATATGATGACTGATGTCAAAAGGGTAAAAAGCAAAGAGGAACAGAAAAGAATTATGTCATATCTCAGTTGAGCAGGACAGAAGGCAACAGGCTGACATTGCAGCAAGGAAGGTTCAGATTAGGCGGTATGAAATCTTTTTAATACTACAGAAAACGGGTCACTGCAGTATATTGCTTGGAAAAACTACTCTCACAGAAAGTCTTTAAGACAGGGCTAGAATCAGGTGTATGAAAAGTGTTTAAGGGAGAGCTGATCATGCCTTGGGAAAGGAGAGTGGTCTAGAGGAGCTCTTGGGCTCTCTTGCCACACACATTTTCTATTGCCTTCTTAATCTGTTGCTGATGCACAGACTTGCAAATAGTACAGCTGTTGAGCCTCGTCTTGTTAGAGAACCGGGCTAGAAATAAAAGCTGAAGATTTGAAGAGTGTGTCATCTTCTTGCTATACTGCTCAAATCTGCTCCTCCTTTACAGTCTCATGTTAGGCAAATGATTAAAATCAGTTTGCTGGGGAGTCTGGTATGTGAACTATGGGATGGCTTTTATTCAGAACTATGAATGAAACAAATACGGCTGGTAAACAATACAAAACGTGATTCTGAATATTTTTGTGCTTTAACGTAAGGAATTTTGTTTTGTAGTTACTAAGGGAGTTGTTATTTGCTGCTAAAGGTTAAAAATTCTCATTCATGCTCTCACTCATTCTCAGTCCAAGAATATGTACTAATTCAAACACAAATAATTTTTAATCTGGATGGGATTTTTTTTTTGTGGTGGAATTGTATTGTTTGTTAGTGTCCAATTATTATCTGTTGTTTTACCAGACATCCAGTTAGGAAGGAGGAATCAATGTAATTCATATGACTCTGCCACATGCCAGGAACAATAGCTACTGAACAGCAAATAGCTGAAGCAATTGTTTGCATGAATCCTCTAGACTGAAATGTATACATATGTTTGAAAATAATTAAGGCCACTATAAACACAGGGATAAGTTTATAAGTCAGTCACAAACACAAAACCTACACGGCTTTTAAACTAATTTACGTCTAATTAATCAGTGAGCCAATCCTAATCATGACCAAATTACTTAAAAAATCTTTTCCTCAGGCAGGATGTGAACCCTTAAGTCTGCTTTTCACATGTTCTATCAGCTCAGAGGAACAAGAGGGAACACAGGCAGCGTTAAAGGCATAGAGGAGGAGGAAGATAATGTCTTCACCTATCCTGATTTGAATGTGACTGCTGCTTTGGTTTTCATCCTCCAATTATCAGAAGTGATCACACAGAAACTAAGAGCTGATGGAACATCTTTACGCCAGGTGCTGCCACTTATCAGCTCCAGTATCTACTTTTTGCTCCCACACTAATGAAAAATGATTTCAAAAGAAATGAAGATCCTGTTTCAATAAGATTGGGGAAAAGATGTAACCTAAAAGCTGTCTACAGACTCAGGAATAAGTGAAATGTTTTGACAGGGAAAAATATGTGTTGGCAACATTGCTCGACTCAGATTTCAAAAGTAAAATTGAAACCATACTTCTACAGGGTGCAGACGCTGACAACTGGAAGCCTGTTCTGCAATATATAGTAGTTCAGAATATGCCAGCCAGCTCCTCCTCTCCCCACTTTCTTTCATGTACAGGACAAATACATTTCAGGGAAAAGAACAGTCTGACTTGGTAAATTTTTGAAAACAAACAAACAAAATCCAAATTTGACTCTCATCTGACTGCAAAGAGTTCAGAGAACACAGAGAGCATCTGTATGTAACTATATAAAACTGCAAGGAAGATGATATTCTTCACGCTTCTTGTGGTTAAACCAGGCTAAACCTGGGCTGAACCCGTGTCTGTGAGTGGTGTTGGTCTATGTGAGGCGCGAAATGGGACCCATGAAAGTCACAGCTGAAGAATCCGGACTTCAATTCAAAAAAGTATGGTTTCAAGCAAGGTTGTGAGGATAGGTTTTGTCAATTCATTAGATCAGTTTGAGCAACAGCTAAGGAATGTGCGGTTCTTGAATTTGTATGGTCAGGGAAGTACCAACACTTCAGACTAATGAAGAACAAACATTTCAAGGGATGTGTGTTGTGTTCTAATTTCTTAGTCATGGTCACTGCACGATAGCCATGCATCACTTGCCTTTGTGCAATCAGTAAAAGAGTTTTGGATCAGAAACTGTGAAGGACAAAAACAGTCCTGTTGTGTTCTTGTGAAGAGATCTAGAGATAAAGAAAAGATTCCCTTTCTTGAAACCTATTTCAAGCAAAAACATTAACTAAATCTAGAATATTGATTTTTCTCTTTCCTTTTGAACAGGTATTAGTTGTTTCACTGTCTTTCCCTTGATTTTTTTCATTTTCCTCCTGCAACATTATACAAGCTCATATAAGGTCAAACTCCTTAAGGAATTTGTTCTACAACCTTCCTCTAAGGTTTCCCAACTCTATATATTAACTTTCTGCTGACATCTGAAGCTTTGTTTCTCAGGGCACTTAGCAGAGGAGGGAGCATATGTCTGAATCTTTTTTCAAAGAATCCATTCTGCAGATTCTGTTCCCAAAGAAGTGTATTTATAAGAGATACTTCAGCACTTCTTGATTTGGTTCGCAACACAGATACTGTTATATTATATCTCCTGTCTACGTTTTTTGGTGCTGCAGTGCACAGGGAGTTTGTGTATATATATGTGGTTCTTCCCAAAGTATGAACTTGATATTGAAATGATGTAGGTCCGTGTGCAGATCTGATTAGAGACAGAGTCCCTCAGTAACCCTTGGGCAATGCTCCTCTATCTCACATGAAGACAGGGCAGTGCAGAGCACCCTCCTCTCTCCACCAGTCGTGTCCAGTCAGGCTTTGTCCTGGAGGAGCAGATGTGCAGCAGCTCTGGCTTTGCCCCTGGCAAAGGGGGCAAAAAGGTCTTCCTGGGAGGCAGCAATTATCCACAGCACCTTCCTCTTCATGTGAGCCATCACAACCTCATGGAAACCCTTAGTGTGACCCCACAGACAAAGCACGTCTTTGCTGAGAGATCAGTTTGTAGGTGTGGTGATGGATGTGCTTAAGAAATACACTGCAGCCTAGGGGGTAACTGTGCTGACATATTTCCCACACTCTTTCTCTGGCTTTAATTTCTCTCATGGCTTTGTGGAGTTGATATAGGTACAGAGCATCTCACCTTCGTTCTTACACTCTGCATTCAAATTAGGTTAATAAAGTGGATTTCAAGTGCATTATAAGCCTTACATTCATTAACTTCCAAAAATGAAAAAGAAAACTGTAGGGGAACTGGCAGAAGAGAAGGGAAAGATGTAAAAGTAAGGAGAAGAAAATGAGAAAATGCAGAGCAAATGGAAAGCAGGGAAGAGTCAGAAATGAATGAGAATTTTCTTCTTCTCATTTTAAAGGTCATTTCCTCCCTCTGGCTGTCTTCTGTAACAATAGCAATATATACCAACACCACCAACACTTCAGGGGTTATTTTTTAACCTATTGAAAGGATAGGAACATTTTTGGTTGAAAATATTGAAACATTTCAGGTAAAAAAATCCCCACTGAAAATCGTCTATCATTGTGCTCGTTGCAACAGTCTCTCTCTTTCACTTTCTCACACTTAACATTCAAGACTTCTGTGACTGAATAGGTCCCTGGATAATAAGTAGGGATGTGTGAGGGATGGTTAAGAAAACTAAAAGTAGGGATAGAAGGGAAAAAAAAAAAGCATGAAGGAAGGCAAGGAAGAAGGATGGAAAGGACTGAAAGAGAGAAAGTGAATAGAGATAAAAAAGAATAAGAGATAAATGGGAAAGAACTTGGCTTTCACTTGCACTGACTCCTTTGTACAAATCTGACAGTGAAAAGTCGCTCTTATTCTTTTTTACCTCTATTCCAGTAAATCTAAATTGCAGATAGACCTTTCAAGGAAAGAGAAGGAAGAAAATATAGTGTTAAAAAAAAAGGAAGCAGGAGAAGGAGAAAGATAACTAGGGCTAAAATAAGGAAAAAAATCTGGAAAAGTTCTTATGAACTTCAGGCTTTTCTTTTTTAGTTGTTGCTTACAGACTTGAATAGTTTTCTAAATTTCCAAGTGAATCAACGTTTTGAAAATTTTCCCCCAAATGAGCTGTTGGAAAATTTTGTTGATGTTGCTAGCTTTCAGTCATTACTAATTTAAATATGAAAATGAAAATGTAATTGAACTGGAGGCAGTATGGTTTACATAAATAGTAAGTTTTAGAAAACAGAAGAGGAATGAGAACAGTGAAATTCAAATGACATTGCTACATTGCAAAGACCCTAAGTAACAGTAATAATAACAATACTACTGCTACTACTACTACTACTACTAATGATGATGACAACCAATAACTGAATTCAATATTTGAAAAGAGGATGGCAGTTTATGACAAAATAAAAAGCTTACAGTTCACTGAGAGAAAAATCAGGAGTGCTTTTTATAGAAAATATGAGAAATGGGACAGAAAAGAAGTACAAAATTAAGTTACAGTGAAAGCTATGGAAATAACTCCATATTTTTCAGTTGTCTAGCTGCAACGAAGACAATATTTTGGATCCAAATAAACATTTTGGATCCAAATAAACATTTTGTTTGAACCCAAATGAAATGTTTTATTTGACTCTGATGTCCTTTGTTTACTCATAAAATATTTCTAATGTAAATTTAGATCAATTTTTAAGCAGAATAATATTTTTTAAAGTTTTGAAAATGTCTAAGCCACTTAGAGTATTTTGCAACTCTTTTCCAGGGTTATTTTTTCCTCACGTTGAATCAGCTCCATAAACTTGACACTATTTACAAATAGTTACAGACACTCTCATTTTAAATTTCCTTCTTTGTAAAAGAGATGACCTTTCCTGACGGGCTGGGTACAAGCTCAGAGATTCGGTTTAGATTTCATTTTGGAGCCTTTTATTTCTTTTATTTTTCATCAACTTTATTTACCAGTCTACTGGAAGCCCAAAAGCTTTCAGGGTTTGATCTTTTGGATCAACGGGCTTCCCAAAACCTAGAGGTTTCTCCTCTGAGCATCCCGGTGTAGGCTGGGTGCAGAGGCACATCCTGATCTTTGAAGAGAGGATCTTCTGCTCCGAGGATGTCCACATAGTCTTCTGCCCTGACTGAACATTACCTGAGTCTGAAATGGCTCTGACAAAGGCTTATTTGATCTATCTGTGGGCAGCACTAATCTTTGTTTCTCACGTTCGCTTTTGCAAGTGGCCAGACCACATCTGCTCCGTGCTGCACCAAAGATAGCTTGTAGCTGCCTGTGGAGGATCAGGTGAACATATTTTCTTAACCCACCCTCTGATGAATGAGGGTGAGGCAGCAGGTACCGGTACCATTGTTAAAGCAGATATTATTCTGTTTCTTAGGCAGAGAAAAACATCCTCTAAACAGGCTTAAGCAGCAGTTATGGTGATTTTGAGTGCCTTGGGATCCAGAGAAATATTTTGGCTCACAAGAAGCCTGTGCTTCTCCAAGAGCTGGCTCTGATCCATTTGTTGTACCCCTGTCCAACTGATATAACTGATAAACTGTATTGATATAATTCCCTCTGATCTTTGTCAGTAGATATCAAGGTTGTTAACAGTATCCTCATTTTAAGTTCATGGAGATAGGGCCTCCAAGAGGGAAAATGACTTGCTGATACTATTTTGACAGAACTGGAAACCGAGATTGTGAGTCCCATTATGGTGCCCTAAGCACCAATTTTCAGCTCTGCCACAGACTACTCTGGTGTTATTATTACCACAATCAGTTTTGGTGTTATAAAGAACATTTTGTGACCTAAGGAATGGTTTGGATGTGTTTATTAGTTTTCAGGTTTCAGGGCATTGACTGCTTTCAGGTGATGAACATATTTTAGGTTTTTAAGCTCAAGTTTGATTTCCCACCAGCTTTCTGCCAACTTACATTGACTTTTTTAAAATAACCCATGATTTACTATGGAGGGAATGGAAACAGGATCAAACCTGCTGGGTGAATGCTTTTTAAATTGCTTGTTTTCCCTTCCTTGTATTTCAGTTCCTATTTTGTTAACTTCATGTTTTAAAGTAACTGTATGTTATATTTTCTGAAATCCACTATGGGATATATTCTACTCTGAATGTATACACATAGCTTTTCCTAATACTAGTGGAAGTCATGAACATGTACTGAATAATACAATGCAGTGTGCATAAATCCTATGGGGAATCCAAGTCCTGACTACAAGAAAAAGAAATCACAGTATTTCAAAATGCCAATTGTAACATTGCAATGAGTTCCAGGCACATGTTTGCCAATAATGAATGGAGGGTTGCAGATACAATATTGGAACTGTCTCCTGCAGAGTGGTATCATATATAATCATACATACTGTCAGCTTGCCTGATTATCTTCAGGATTGCAACCAGCTCACTCAAAAACAGAAGAGAATTTCTTGTGTCTCCCAAATTTAATTTTCATGAGAGATGTATGGAGGAATTTAAACGGTGATTACAGCAAGGGAACAAAAGCTCCTGTATCTGTATTTGCATAATAAACACACCTTTGTGAATTCCTTTTAGAAAAATAATCACACATTCAGATATATTCACTTCCTCTACTTAGAAAAAAAAAAAGTACAGTGTTAAATCTTTATTACATCATTTTAATTTATTACCACAGTCTTTCACTTAATGTACAAAGCCAGCTCACATTACTAATTATCTTAATTTTACAAAATCCACCATCACAATTCAATCATTAATCAATATATCAGGAGCTCACTCCATTAGCTGTTGTTTGTAACAGGGCATCTCAATTGATTAGGCTGTAGATTTTTTATGGGTCTTGTTTTATAAATTGAACCTAGTCAAGTAAACATAACATTTGGTAATAGTCTTCATAGCAACTGTCAAAATGACTTATTGTTTTTCCAGTCCTGCATTCTTTCAGAATTAATAATACCTTTGTGCCCTTTATAACACTTATTATTAAAGCTATAAAAGTTCTCTACGTTTAATGAGTGGATGTTTCATTATATGTATGGTTTGCTTGACAGACTGAAAATTTTTCTAATCTGTTTCTGTTTTCCTCTTGATTGAAGGATTGTAAATATGCAATTAGCAGCTGGAGTAGAAGTAAAAGCAGAAAATGTCAACTGTCAAGTAGTTCCATTGAAAGACACATGATGCTTCAAGCTAAGACAGAAAGACAAAAGCATCTACCAACAAGGATGAAGGTTGCAAAATCTCTGTTTAAACATTCCATTAATCTCTTCCATGAAATAAATACAGTCAACACATCCAGGAATCCACTATCAAAACTGCAGTTTATTTTTGTTATAAAGCTCTGTGTGGTAATGTAGTACTTCATTGCCAGTAGATGTTCTGGATCCTATCTATGTTATAATTCATAACATATAGCCCTTTATGTAACATATGGCTAGGCATATCACAGTAACGTTACCAATTTCCTAAGAATATACACGTGAAAAGAGTGCAATGCATCATTGTACTCTAGAGTATATTTCTCTTCTAGACCAAAACTTCCAATTCTGTTTTCAAACAGTAGATTTCTTTAAGTCCTGTGTATGAAAACCTGGATACACTTTGGCTCTGATATGCAATAGCTGACTGTACTGTAGTTCAGTATTATGGGAGTGGAATGTTGAAAGTGAGGAAGAGGGACATATAGAGGCATTTGTTTTCATTGACAAGCCAAGAAAAGCTGTTTGCTGCAACATGTTATATTTTAAAGCCTATGAAAGATCTAAACAATTTCAGGAAACTCTCTAGATTGCTCGTTATCCATATCAATAGTCAAGGTTCATTGTGAGACACAATGATCAGAATAAATCTGGTTTTAACCTACAAAATTAAAGACTTGTGATCCAGGCTATGCAGAGGTATGAACTCTTGCCTGGACAGTCACATGAACTCTTGTCTAGACAGCCACCCTGTTAGACATATTAGCCTGGGATCAACCTTCATGTGTTTTTTGAGAAGAAGCTACCATAGAGATCATCAGGATTTAATGCCGTGAAACAAACGGTTGTTCAATATGAGACTAAATATTAAAGGGCTGTGGGACAAGTTTGCCTCCCAACGATTGCAAAAGCTTCTGATGGTTTTCTGGTGGCTTTCTGGCCATGAGAAGAGTAACTCAATTCCTCTCCTCATCTTCTTCATCAGTTTTCTTATCATTTTTGGAAAGGTAAATAAGTACTTCTATTCATCTCACATAGCAATTTTTCACATTGTTAGTCATATATATTCAAGTTTATTCCAAGATTTCACAATTCTTAACCTTTTAGTTTTGCCTGTCATATACTAGCTAACAAGTTTTATGCTTTAGGTATATAATCTAAAAATGGCATGTATATTCTGTCATCTGATAGGATGACACCTAGAGAAACATCCCAAAAAGTATCTGTACAATGTTAGACAGCTCTGGTATTGATCAAAACAGAAATGACTCCACTGATGATGTCCCCATTATGTTAAAATTTGTTCCTGGAAATCCCACTGATGATTCTTTAGTGATTCAGCTTTTTTGCATGGGGAAGACAGATGAAACCACTGAGCAGTCTCGTATGTCACAGTTTCTCGTGGTGCAGGGCTCTGGCCTCCCTGAGGCATGTCTGCAGGAAGCAGAAGCACATTCCTCCAGGTCTGTGCACGAGCTCTGCTCCACTGTGCTCCCAGGGTGCTTCACTATTTTGATCACAGCTTCTAACAAATCTTCATGCTACTAAATGTGTTTGCTTATAGTCTACTTATTTTGGAGCATGACACAACAAAGAATGGACTTTGCATAAAGATTTTAAAAAACTCCACCACCTCAACAGAACAACTAGAAGTTTCTTGACCTGTGTAAAATTCAAAATACCTGTCAGAAATTGTCTTACTTTTTCTCAGTAATTATTTCCCTCATATTACTCAAACCTTGAGTAGCAGGAATCTGTTTCGATGTGCTTGTTACCACTAATCAAAACACAGTCTTATGTTTAATTATATGACATATTGTGAAGAAATAAAATGGGACAGAACTATAATCTGGTTGGGCCCAAATTGTCTGGGGAAAACCATTAGAACAGAATCAAGCAGAAACACATCCTCAGGGACTGGCTGGCTGGGAGCAGGAGCCAGGCTCTGGCAGCCAAGCACCATGACAAGGCTGGCCAAGGCAGTGGCTTGACCAACAGGGACATCATCCCACTGCCCCAGGCCGGGTAGTCCCGGAGATGGCAACCAGGGTGTTGTCAATAGACAGCGGAGGTAACACCTAAGGTCAAAGTAATCCTACTTCCTTCACCAGGTGGCCATTGAACCAGAAAAAGGAAAGACCTCTGGCTCTACATCTCGAGTAAGCTAACGAGAGCTTGACCTAGTTGATATCAAACAGAAGAAATAAGTCAGGCTTATACAGGTGGTTCTAGGTTTCAGCATGGAAAAAAATGCAGGTTAGTTAATGAGGTCTGCTGGACTGAGAAGTCCAGGAATTTGTATTCGGAGAGAAAGAATAGTATTTCTTTAGGACAAGGTGCTAAATTATAAGGGTTTTTACCAAAGTGATGGGAGAAACTGGAATGATTACACAGCTATTTCAGTAAATGACCACCTGGGATGGTTATTAGTAATATGAAGAAATCATACAAGAAATTAAAAGGCATGAAGCAAAGATTAGAGTGCAAAAAATATAGGTCTTTAGCAAGAAATCACACAAGTCAAGCTGACTTGCTTTCCAAAAAAATAGCAAAAAGTTGTGTGTATATATAGCCAAAATTCCCAAAGGAATGAAGGGCCATTACTTTGCAAAGCAGGCTAAAGATTAAAGAAGATCTCACTATTCCCTGAACACTAACCAAATATCTCAAACTGGCTCTCAGTAAGAATTATACCATTTACAATAAGGATATACTTATTGAGAATACTTGTCTCCTGAGTTTGCACAATTTCAATAATCTGGAAGTGACACTAATTTCTGTGCTTCAGGGTGTAAGTCTACTGTTAGTTGTGAAAGATTAGGAAGAAATCTAGTGCTGATAAGTAGATTATTCCCCATTTGCTTCTTGCTTTTGCTGCTTGTTATAAAGTATCAGGCACTGGCCATTCTTTAAGTCAAAACCACATATACTTCAAATTAGGACAGCAAATCCCACACATCACTTAATTCTTATCACTTAATTACTTTGTTTAGCTTTACTTTACCAGAGTTGTTGAATATGAAAGTAAAATATTATGCAAATAGCAGCTTTAGCATACTTTATAGTCAGATGAGGGGTTATTTGTGTGCAGAATTGTTATCTGTGGTCCAGGGCTTTTATTTTTAAAGAAAGATTTTTGTTCTTGAATGGAAGACTAGATAGGAAAGTTGCTCCCCTTTCCACGATTCATGTTGCTTCTTTCCTTAAACAAAAAAGTCTGCAGAGGAATCCAAGTTCCACCAAATGTTCCAAAGGCTGTATTCTCTCTCAATCAGTCTCTTGCACATAACACGTGACTTTTATAAGCTATTTTGGGACTGATTCTAGGATCTCATTTTAAAACATCATGTGAACAAATATGAAAGTGAGCCAAAAAGAATGAAAAATAGTCTAAAATTATACCAGAGAGAATTATTATTTTTTTTTTCTTTCAATGCTTTTTTTCTTCTCAGAGTC
Organism: Nycticryphes semicollaris; assembly: GCA_013400055.1. Taxonomy (NCBI): domain Eukaryota; kingdom Metazoa; phylum Chordata; class Aves; order Charadriiformes; family Rostratulidae; genus Nycticryphes; species Nycticryphes semicollaris. Next base: position 314,115 of record VXBJ01000269.1, read on the forward strand.
CCAGCTCTGCTGTGTGACCACCATTCTGGGGACATGCAGGCTGGTCAGGGAATCCCTCCCTTTTCCAGAACACCGTCTCCTCTCACTCTGCTCCTCCTGGGCTGGTCAGATCTTAGCACTGTGTCTCTCCCCCCGTCTTCTGAAAACAGAGAAGAAATAATAAGGAAAGGGGTTCAGAAGAAAAGATGTCATTTCCATGACACAAAGAATTTGTTCAAGTATTAAAGAATTTCAAAATTCTGGAGTCATTCTCCAGAATAAGATATATGTGGTTTGGGCAAAAGATTGGATTTTTTTTTTCCTAAAAAACACCAATTTTTTTCAATCTACTTAATTTCTGTCTTGTACCACTTTATCAGTACAATGCAGGGATAGATGGTAACCCCTGTCTCCACCTCAGATAAAACATTTGTGCAAAAATTCCTTCTAGACAGATTTTCTGTCCATCTTTTTGCCTTTTAATCTCCATTCTTTTCCTCCTTTTTTCCACCCAGAAGATGAAGCCAGTTTTGCCCACCTAATCAATCACATTTGGATGAGTAATTTTAAGGGCATTTAATTTAAAACTCTGTTAGATAATCTTGCTTAAACCAGGGAAAACAAACGTACACTACTGGAAGAAGGACCTAATTGAAATGAGAAAAGGAAAACACTGTGATTATAGGATTCCAAAATGCCTGACTACCAAAGATATGAACGTGAAACAAAATGCCCTTTGTTTGACTCTCCACTGAGTGCTGCCGCCAACATTGCCAGAATGCCCATTATTATTCATAAACAGAATCCTCCAGAATACCATATAACTGTCATACAAGCAATACGGATTGTATTGTGTCACAAGCAATTTTCTTTTTTTCCTATAACAGCTTGGCACAACCTTTCTTTGTCCCTGGCATTGAGGCCCATTTTCCTACAAATATATGTAGAGAAAAAATGAAGCCAACACCTGTAGCCACTCATATACTGAGCTTTCACAGCTGCAACACCCACGTGCCAACCTCCAGAAAAGGTCTTTCCCAGGAGTGGCTGTGAGTTTGGGGCTGACTGGCTCCCAACTGCCTCCTTTGTTGTTGGTTAATCCAGGGCTCATTAGACACCACCATCAAAGGCAAATGATACTTATGCATTGATAACCTTCTTGCTTGACCATCTAAATCTAAATCCATCAAGCTGCGTACTTTGTAAGGGGGAGAGAGGAAACTCATCATTTAACTATTTAAAAATGACTTAAATCAATTCCTGCCCACCTTTCTGAAAAGACTTCAAAAGCTTTAGGAAATGGATGACAGTCAATGACAAGACCAAAACCATATGAATCTTCTGTCTGACACTTACTGAAGTGTTGACAGCCCAAGCCAGATGAAGTTGTATTATATTTAATGCAGATGTGTCTTTCACTTTAAAAGAAACAGCTGCTTTTAATTTAAATTTAATTTACAATGGAGTCAGAGATTATCAAATGCCATTCCCCATTCACATCCAGCCCCCGTAGGAATCAGTATTAGGTAAAACCCACTTGAGGTGGTGTTCTTTGCTAATGCTGACCATATACGGGGGAATGTAAGGAAAAGTGAGAATGCTAGACAAGGAATCAGGACACAGTGAGAACAGACTGTGTTTGAAACTAAACTTTCACAGGCTGATAATCAAAGACTACGTAAGCTCATCGAGCATAAGCTCAAAGGTCTATCTAGCCTAGAGTTATGTATCTAGTAGAGGGCTAGAAACTATGAAATGACTGGGAAAATAAGAGTTTGTGGGGAGGGATCATTCCTCTTCCCAGTCTGCAAGGCTTGTGATTTATGGCCTTCTGGAGCCAAAGAACTATCCAGGCCATTGTGTTTAACCCTGTCATCAACTGATGGTAGAAATGTAGGATTTGTTGTACGAGTTGACCTATGATAAAACGCTCAGATCTATGGTCTACAATTTTAAGCTTTATTTAAATCTCGAGGTTTGTCCCTGTGACCTGCAACTCCAGGCCTTTCCACAAGGAGCTGTTAAAAATAAGGTATAAGAACAGCTCCAGGTCATTACCCTGTATATTACCCTACAAAAGTAGCTGATTTCCACCCTGTCATAATGTTGTTGCTTTTTTCCTGAGTATTATTTACTTAGATTACAAATGCTTAGCACCAAAGCCATTTTATTTTCTATTATATACCTAACCTACTTCTGTTAATACAAATAAAATAATAACCGAAAAGAGCAAGGAGCTCAAATACCTCTCCAGTTCTTTGTTCAGATATTAAAAAGAGATCATTTAAAAACCATGACTGATCTCTCTGATATACCAAAGTAAAGATATCTAGATCTAGGGTTTTCCTTTTAAACCATTTCATCTGCTTTCTTTTTTCCATGTTTCTTGATGCAGTCTCATTCTGATTTATATTTACACATTAGAAAATAATATAATTAAATGCTTGTTGAAGTAACACTTGATATTTACAGAGCAGGTTTTATTGAGGCTGTCTTGAAAATATGCTACAAACTTTTTTGATTGATGACGCCTGCTAAATAAATGAAATTTTGCTCATATGAGTACATAAAGGAGAAATGCTTAATTGTTTTAAATACCGTGTGTTGTGAGTGAAAATATATATAGTCCATCAAAAAGGAAAACAAGCCCATTTGATTTTGCCATTAATAGAATGCAGACATTGTAGTAAAATGAGTGAAACTGAATAAATTCACTCATTGCTTCTTACTAATCAACACTGAACAAAAATGAGCACAAAGTTACACAAATAGTTTAATCGTAAACACTTAGCTTTATGACAAAATTCCATGAATCTAGAAAAAATATTTTGGTTTTAATTGTTGCTGTTCCTGTGTTCACCTTATGCAGTGCCTTATGTAGTAAAGCTGATGATAAAAGGAGCAGTAATACTGAGAGCAGGGAAAAATATTTTCAGTTCACTGCTAGCAAGAGTGATGAAAGTAGAATTGTCAATAAAGACTAGAAGTTTTAAGCTTAAAGGTTCCAGAGAAACCTGTGCAGCTAATTGCTGTTGAATTTCAGTGGAAGCTGTGCACGATTTAAAGTCACTCATTGTTTTGCACTGGCAAAATATTTTATGTTTTGCTGATAGAAGTTTGTTCTACTGTTACAACGATGATGCTTCTGAATGCAAACCTTTGAGTAGAGAAGTTAACTTTTATATTTGCCCCAAAGTCTGTGTTTTTTCAGATAAATTATTGCATTTTACCTTGGAACAAACCTAGAAAATACACGCCAAAATCATTAGAAACTATATAAATATTTGCAGAGTAAAAAGAAGTTATTGTCATAGTAACTTGGGCCCCAAATTTGCAGACCTACTTATACTGATATAACCCAGAGACACTCCATTCTCTGCCAGGTAATGCGTGACACTGCTGAAATGCAAGATCAGAATTTAGCCCAGGGACCTCAAATTCATTTTTAATCCTAAATCAACCTTTAAAAACATCATGCAAAGGAGGATAAGTATAGCTCAACAGAAGTCACATTTTACATTTCATGCAAACTTGCTTTAAACAAAGCAGGACGAGTAACGTGTCTGTTGAATAAGTTATTTTAAATTTTTGGTACATCTTAAGACTGACTAATATGCAGGGGAGAGGTTTTGGCACTTTGGTGAATGCTTGTTCGTTATATAGGATGAGCAGCATTCAAGCGCAGAATTCTCTATTCATCTATTGTACTCCCAAACCCAGGAAGTAGTTGCTGATAATGATTTTAGATGGGGCTTTATCAGCTTCATTTTATAACACTTCTTCATTCATAAACAACGGCCACAGATTGAACAACAGTGGAAGCTGGAAGAAAAGAAAATATTGCTGAATCCTCAAGTTCTCTCATAGTTGGAAGCGGAGAAAAAAATTGAAAAAGTGGTTCTGCCTTGACAGCGCTAGAATAATTTCTTTTGAAAAGAGCAAAACCCTGCAGAAATAATAAAAACAAACCCACAAACAATGCACAGGTTCTTTGTGACCTGATTATGAAACAGCCCTGTACTTACCTGCACTCCAGCTTTCACAGAGATAAGAGTTTCAACCTTCATGGACTGACAGAGACTGATGGTCCAGAAAGGAGCCTGAACGAGTTGTACAAAGAATCTGGAATGCAGTGAGTTTAACATTAAAAAAAAGAAATCCTTTTCACTGAATATACAATTGGCCCTTTGAACTCACTGTTGCATATTTTTTAACAAGGCTTGCTAACACGCACATAAGGCTGAATATGCAACAACCTTAAAGGAGCATTCAGCTACCAAAATCAAGATTTAAAAATATCCAGACCCTCGATCAGTTATTGGGGTTTAATTAAGAAACTCTCCTTGCTAGCTTATTATTTCCCAACCATTTAGTTCAGGATTTTGTGTTTATCTATGAATCACCTGAAGGATCTGATATGGTTACTGATGGAAATAGGAAATTGGATAGACAGGATAGTGATAAGTTTCTGTGTCACAGTCCCTGTTCTTCTGGGCTCTTGATTTGGATCTGAACAGCATACACCCTGCAGTCAATACAGGCTCTTCACTTGGGCGCTTTGAATGACCATCTGGAGCCTCTGTAGACTATGATCCAATATCTAGCACTGGGCATTGCACTACACACTTATGTTTAATTTTTCTGTATTTCTACAAAATGGGCTTTTTTTTTTTTTTTTCTCTGAAGCATTCCGTTTCTGAAATGAAAATAAAGAAGGCAAAGTTCACTAGTTTCCTGACTTGCTTTCTGGTAAGAAAATTTTGGATCAAACTGAAAGTGAGACACAAAGTTTAAATTAGATGCAGAGACACCAGAGCTAGAAAAACCCAGTAACTACAGTCATGATTTGACTTGATAGAATGTGTTTTCACATTTACAGCCATGGGATTTCCACTTCAAAATAATGAGAAAGGAAGTGGATGCAAAGAAATTTGACTGTAGAAAGCTGCCAGAAGAGCTACAGTTTGATGGTGTTTTCCCCAGAGAGAGTGCTTGTATCATAGCGAAAATATAGAGCAGCAGTCCTGTAAATGTCAGCGAGGCCAGATACCATTAGAGATTTATACCAAGAGACAAAGCCGTTTTCCATTTAATTCAGAACTGAATTCAAAAGCAGCCAATTTAGATCTTTGATTTGAACTGTTCTTTCAACATCAAATCCCATTAGAAAATTAGGACCTGATTCTCATTTGTATAAGAATATAAATGTGAACGTACGACATTTGCAAAGGAGTAACTTTATCTATGACAACACTGAGGTTTGTGATTTTTTTTTTTTCACTGTTCTAGAGCAATCTGAACTGAGCTTCACAGAGGTGAGAATCATACCCTTGAAATACCTAAAGCCTTCAGGAGCATAGATATATAACATGGAGCTAAAGGCAACTGAGCTGAGAGACAGAGTTAAGGCTGTTACCTCAAGCTGTGCTAGAAACAAGTACTAGGTATAAACATGCATCCACGTCTCACACTTTCTCTTAAGAAAACTGCTCTCAGATGAGTAAGATCTCCAGTAGCAACCATAAGCAAGATCATTTTGTGAAGAGCCTCAGCTACATTCCCACAAAATCTATGGAAATGAACTTGGATTGGAGATGGAGTCAAAATCATACAGGGAAAAAAAAAGTATTCTTTTTTAGTTCAGTGATAAAACGTGGGCAGATATAATTTGGCCTAGTATAATGGCATCCAGCTTGAAGAAACCTTTTGAAGCTAGTACGTACAATAGTGTGCTTTCTCCATGTTAAATTTAACTAACAGACCAGTAAAGTTTCTCAGTGGTGATCACAGGGATCTTCAACCTGAACAAGACACGTGCAAACTGACTAAGGGACTGGCCCCTGTTGGAAAGGATTATCCCTTTTTACTAAGCAGAAGGTGAAGGTGGGGCTGGAGGGTGGGATTTAAAAACGTAGAGTAGAAACACTGCAGAAGAATGCAGGGCAATCAACAGGAAGCCTCACAGACACTTGCAGCAGAAACCTGAGGAGCAGCTAAGAGGGAAAGAGCTTCTGGGAAGAGACTTGTTCAAGAAGCAGCTTAGAATGAGGAAGGAGTAAACTGGCTCCCCTGCTTCGTCCCTCCCCTCTGCAGAGAACTTGAACCTGAATAAACAGATATTGCCACAGAAATGCAAGTCCTAATCTGAAGTAGAAGCAAATTGCAAGCCTCTTAGGTGCCTCCCCAGCCCCAGTGGCTGTCATTTGGGTCAAAGGCAATACCAATAATGAAAACAGAGGAAGAGAAACCTAACTGTAATAAAAGCTTCTGCACTGCCAGTGCCTTATTAATTGGTTTGGGTGGCATTCATCCATTTTTTTAAATTTTCTGTATCTTTTGGCAGTTAGATAACATTTCAGCGGAAGTTTAATCTCCCACTCAAATTATGTTGCACATATGCATGAAGTGGAGAAATGCAAAAAGTATACAGCTTCTGGTAGCTGGTACTGTGTGTATAATTATTTACAATGAGTAAGCAATTTCCTTCAGGTCAGGCATGCAGAAAGCTTCTTACATTTGTAAAGATAAAGGCAGAGATCTTTGTTACTAGTATGAGTACCAGCACTGGAGAACCAAACAGAATTAGATAAAGTAATACATTCTGTATTAATATTTTACTAATATTTTACTAGGGTTTTTTAGAGGTAATAAATGCAACCATCATTTATTTATTTATTCATTTATTTATTTATTTATTTAAAGTGTGGTTTCTTTCGTCTCTGCTTATGCATTTGGTAAATACAGTTTCAGAACTCATCTTTTTAAACAAAACATCATTTAGTGAATAGACTAAAACTTCTTTCTCAGGACCAGGAGATGTATGATGGAGGACCTCTGAAGAAGTGGGCATTTGATTTCCTTCTTGTCAACAGTAGGCCAAACTGTAATCATGAATCTGAGACCTCCCAAACACCTTGGAAACTGTTCTGATGATTGAAATCACTATCAAAGAAAGCTGTAACCAGCCGCCAAATTCATCCCTGCTGTAGCTTGGTTGGAGTCATTCAGTTAGAGCTGATTGTTTATATGAAGCAGGCAGTGTAGCTGAATGAGATTGAAGGGCATAGAGAACAGTTGTAGAAGCTGAATATGAGAAGCTCTTTATTTTTTTTTCTGTATGCTAGATTCTCCTAAAGAAAAAAACCCCAAAGTATAGTACTATTATTATACCATATACCTAAGTCAATGCTGTCTAGTACTTAACTTCATTTCCACACAAAATTAAATTTATTGGCTAAAAGGAAAGTATTACAAAGCAAACATATCCCGTGTGTCTGATGTTGCCCCTAGCCTTCTCACTTCTCATGCCTTCATCTACTTTTTTAGAGCTGTTTGAGTTCATAGTCATCAAAAGACCATGATGAGAGCTGGTAGATGAATTGTTTTGCAGGCTTAAAAATAAACTGGCTTATTAGAAGCTAATATTTTCTGGACTGAAAACAACCCCCATTGATTTTTAGTCCTCAGAGGATCTGATTGGTGTCTTCAGTAATTGTGTTGCAACCACAGTAAGTTGCAGGGGAAAACTCTGACCTCACTGAGGCCTAGGGGAAACTGAAGAATTCTTGAGAGTCGTGATTTCATGAGTCGTGGCTATCCTAAGGATGCCTGCGCTATACAAAGCCAGGCTGCTTCTGTAAGGCTGCCTCTGACTTTGTACCGTCTTGTGTTGCACTTTACCAACGGATCCATACAGAAACAATCATGCTATTAATTACACAACAATCATAGTAAAGACTATCTTGCGTGTTTGTTGCTGAAAGACACTGTTTGCTTATTCACTGAGTGTGAACCAGACCTGAAATTAGACGATGCGAGTGTGAAAACGGCCAACATAGAAAGAAGCTAATAACATATACCTGTTTTCAGAGTGGTAGCAAGTGTTTTATGCTGATAACTTAAGTGTGCCAAGCAAAATCCTCTGTAGCAATGCAGTACTATATGGCTGCTACTCTTCAGTAATGTTCTGCTTTGAAGGATTTACCCTTTGAAGAAGGACAGATCTCAAGAAGAGGTGAAATTGCAAGGAGAGGAAAATAATTTACACTGGTATGAAGCAATATTCCATTTTGCCACAGCAAGTACTATGCACTCCATGCTAACAGGAAGTATGTTAAGAGGAAGACAAACAATAAAAATGTTTCTAATGCATTTATTATTGTGAACATACATGCACTATATTCAAACACTCAGTATAACTTACTTACTGCCACAGGCCAATTAGATCATCTCCAATCACATGTGGAAAGAGCTCAAGCTAATGTAATTTGCCCAAGAATGCTCCATTTATTTCTGTGTTCCGATGTTTTTATACCATTACAAAATGATCACTAAACATGCCCTCCGGTGTGGAGCCTCTGTGCACTCAGAAATGCAAGTTCAGGGGACCATCCTTCTAGCAAAATAGTGATGACTGACTGTACTTCTAAATTATGGTGCTTAATGGTCAATAGACATCTGATGGTAAACAGAGAACACTTGGCTTTACACCTGCAAAGACTGCTACTCACATTCAATTGCAAGTGAAGCCAACTGCTTACTGTTTATTAGACGAAGAAAAAAAACCAGCCCCACATTTCTGTTAATTTTCTTAGTTCTGTGGCTTTCAACCTCTGGCAGTGTACAACTTCTTTGTAGTGGATTGGCTGACTTGGGAATTTTAGCCATCAGGATCTCTTAGTTCTAAGATATTTGTTATGCATTCAAACTCCAAACTGTATGTAAAACAATCTGAGGCTATAGTACTGTAAAGCTTTGCTTTATAAAAAAAAAAAAAAAGAGAGAAACCAAGAAAACAGTACATGGCAAAAAGTCTGCATCAATATTTGGTGTCTTTGCATATTTTGTTACAACAAGGGTTGGCTCTGTAGTGAAAATGTGAAAATGTCAATGGAGAAGATACTGGTGCCATTCCAATGTCCTGTCCTTAAATGCATGGATAATTTATAGTAGAAAATTTTGTTTTACTTTATGAAAAGTCTGGATAGTGCTCACAACTTGACAGACACGTCTAATCAATAGGTAAGTGGTATGCATCACCGCGTAAGAAGTTGAAGGTTTGGGTCTCATGACAGGAATCATTTTGTTTCTTCATGTTTCAGATGGGTTACATTACATTATCTTATTGTTTTCTATCCAGTGGCATCACAGTTTATCATATGGATCAAGTTAGACCTAATAGTCTGTTTTCCTCCTTGTCATCTTCACTAGAAGCATTCAATCAGAATACTTGCAGAGTCTGAACCACTAAGTTAATGTTAGGTTCTGGTTTTTTTTTTCTCCTTTCCATGGTATTTCTCTTAATGTATGTAATACATTGTATTTCACTGTCATTGGGGAGTGTCATAAACATCTAGAAAACTCCTACATGAGTTTGTCTAAATATTTTCTCTGTAAAACCAAGACTGGGACTGTATCCATCAAAAGCCGGCAATATTCACTGCCACGTGAGCCTCATTCAGGCAGTGTTCTGCAGCTGTAGTTGTAACTGCATTAAATGGCTTCAATAAAACTGTACTTTTCCCTAGAGTGATTGAAGTAAAACATAATATTTTAGTTATATACTGTATCTCACATGAAATGTAATGATCTGAACTTACAGTATGTTAAAAACCTTTGTCACAGCACAAATTGAACAGTAGGCAAGGTCCAGTGTATGTTACAGGACATTAAAATGAGCATTCAACCAAAAGAGAATCATAAGCTGAGTCCACCATAAATCTTGTGCACCCCTGGTAGCTATTAAAATTCCACCAAAATTCACATGCTAATGATGTGATTCCAATCAATCCAATTTATCAACCTTACGGGCTGATTAAAGCTATCATACCATTATGATTAAGTCGTTGCTGCTGGAAGAAGGGTTTTGCAAAGTGCCACACAAAACTGAAGCTCTGGCTTGCTTAATGCTGAGAAGTTAATAGGAATCTATAAACTTTAAGAAAAATGTTAGACCAGTTCATAAAAATCTCTGCATTCAGTAAAGACTGATCCCTTTTCCTTTACATTTTTAAGCATTCTCTGCTCAAGCAGCTGAATAATTTATTCTGTAAGCATTTTCAAATGCCATTCACATATATTCTTTAAAGCTAGGAGTTTCTTATCCATCCCACTCCCACTTCTTCTGATTTGGACTTCAGTCTCTTCTTCAACAAAGCAGGGAGGTGTCCATTTACAGACAGTGGGAAATGGCTCCATTAATCACAGCAAAGGATTCTTTATGTAGAAAAAAAGCATGCTCCACACTTTTTCCACATAAAGACGTGATATTCATGTGGAAATGGCCTGAATTAGTTTTTATGAATAGGGCCCTTGGTGACTAATTCTTTTCTGGGGAGGGTAACAGGCAAATGTTATCCAGATGCATTCCTCTGGAATTATTCCCAGTTTCTGGAAGTGAAAACTACTGTACCTGTAGTACAATATAGGGCAGTCAGTGAAACTTGATATCAGCATAAATAGTGCAGCAGTGTTCCCTTCACTTCTCGCCATTGCTATAAAAATCTGATCTGTTGTAAACATCTACCAAATGACCTTCCAGTAATTCAGTAATACCTGCACTTATTCACAGATCTGTGTAAGGGAGGAGAAAGTAACTCTGGGAGTTTGTAATCCACCTCAACAACTGAGTCAAACAAAGCTCTTCCAGCTTTGAAAAACTTTCTGACTCTGGCCAACAAAAGGAAAGATGAGAAAACCAATGTTTACTTATTCTATTCAAACCGATTTTTGGGATGGAGTTGCTGTACCCATCCTGCTAACGTAAGGTGAGTGCAGCAATTTGGTAGTCCAGTGCTACAAATGATTACAATGACAGTAACGAAAGTGCTCCTGCAACATCCTTTTTACAGTTTATTCACTGAGTGCTACCTTTCAGACATAAAGGTAAAAATACTTTAAAGAAACAGTAACTGCTGTTATGTTCAAGGCACGGACCGGACATGGGTCAAAAGGATGTGAAGTGGCTTGCACAAGCCATTCACCAAACATCTCCAGTGGCAGCATCAAGGATTAACAAAGTTAAGCATTAGTAAATCCTTAACAAAGGGTTCTAAGTAAAGACCAGCCTCTCGGTTTGTCTCCAGTGCAGAGATAAGTGGCTTCTCGTAACTGCTGGAGCGGTTTGAAAATACTCCTTCAGAAGTGAGAACAAACACTGTGATCGTAATGGTCCAGCTATTTGCCAAATGGGATAAGAAAAAAATCACATTCCTGGTATAACAAAGCTTGTTTTTAACCCTACAAGGTTTATTCATTCATATCTATTCTGCTATTTCTTCGTAACTGCAAAGCAAGAGTCACGGTGTATGTATTTTATATCCTGTCAGTCTAATGGAGACTGTGCTTCAATAGTATGTGGATCTACACTGAAATGTTATATAAGTTAAAAAAGATGAAGGAAAAGTAGACTCAGTATTAGTTACTGATAAAGATGGCGAGATTTTTGCATTGGTGGTTCTATGAAACATAACCAAGGCTAGAAACCAACAGTGAACATTTCAGTGTCCAGCTGGGAAGATGGCTTGATTTGGATCCCTCATGGGTCATTTCTGACGACTGTGATATTAAATATTTCTAGACATTAGGAAAACAGTGTTGACTAGCTACCCAGTATCTCTAGATTGGAAAATCTTACCACTTAACCTTGAAATATAGGTTAAAATAATGTTGACAGATTCAGAATGTTATATTAATGAGCGGAGAGACCTGTGCCAATATTCTTTCCTGTGGATTTCTACAATAAGTGATTGGGAAAGCAGACAAAGCAAAAAAAAGTATTGCCAATGCAAGATTAATGCCAGTACTTCAATACATTATATTCCTTCTATTTTTTTTTTAACAGAAGTAAGGACTGCACTGCGAACAGTCCCATTATAGATGATCTGCACCTCTAATTGAGAAGTACAATCATATTTCCCTATTTTTTCACTGTCTTAAAGTTATTAGACTATCTGTGGAATACAGTATTTTAGTGTCATCTATCATCTCCATTTTTATCACTATCAAGTAGGTATCCATGTGTCTATTTGAAAGCATCCAGCTGCCTTTATTACTACCTCCAGGCATTGCCTCATGCCTCCACTACACACACCAATCACTCTCTAGAAGAAAAAAATATTTTTATCTTTCAATATTATCCAAACTACAAAGCAGCTTTTAAACATTCATTGTTACATATAGATGCTTAAACCAGACAATCATTTTCTTGCTCTACTCCCAAACATAGGTTTTTCTTCACTAAATATAATGAAGGGTCATCATTAGTAATATTAAGCCTCATTTTCTGTCATATTTACAGCCCAACATCCTACCTGTTACAAATAGGCACCTTTAGCAAGCCAGTCCCTCTACTTTTTTAACAGCTTATAATTGCTTCTTGTAATTTGTGAGATATTGGATTGCACTTTCTACACATGAGTACTTTTGACAGTTAAGAAGCTCTTTTAGACAAGACACTTTTTAGAAGATTTTAAAAAGTGTCGGTGGCTCATCTAATTGTAGCCATTAAAAAAATTCTTGCTTGCCTCCATAACTGGTAGAGAGCTACAAGCATTTCTAGGGACTGTTTCACTGAATTTAATATAGGTATATAAGATAAATATTTTGTCTCCATATAAAGAAATTAGGTAACTGTCTTATAGTGGAGGCTTACCCTTCAGACTGCTGTACTTATGGAAAACGCCATCAGGGCCCACCTTGCTCTCTCTCAGACTTCTTGGTGATTTATATAGGAGGGAAGATGCCTTCAACTGACTCACAGCCAGAAAATACGGCATTCCTACACATTTTAAAACTCTAGGATATAGTCAGTAGTTCCAGAGGAAGCTCCAACATAACTTTCTCATCATGAAATTGTAGACTCATAGCGTGGCTAGAGTCGGAAGGGACCTTAAAAAACACCTAGTTCCAATCCCCCTGCCATGGACACCTCCCACTAGTCCTGGTTGCTCAAAGCCTCATCCAACCTTGTCTGGAAATTAAAAAATGTGTGAGAAGTGTCATACTTCTGGTTATGTGATGAGATACAGAGTTTATTGGCACTTCTCTGAGAAAAGCACAACCCAGACTCCTGATTGCATCAGCACTCAACAGCACAGAACCTTCGGATCTTTGTAGCAGATCTCCATTCTCTGAGTGTTGAATATTCCAAAGTGTAACAGCAAACATCATCTGCCACTGAGTATGCATTCTGATTTGCAAAGATACTCTTCCTAACCTTTCCACAGATAGGCATCTACATTGACTATGTAACTTAGATAACTTCTAAGTATTTGTTTTGATAAACAAGTCCCAGTGAGCAACCTTTTCTTCTCTACCAGGTATTCCTTAACTAGAAATTGCTTTCAGATGTTCCTAATTTTAATGTTCTTCTCTAATACAAGAACACCTGTTTCTTGAACAAAGAGTAGTCTAGGGTAGCGGTCAGAGTTCCCTTGTGATAATCTGAAAGTATATTTTAAAAGCTTCTCTGGAAGGTAATTGACCTAATGAATTTAACCACAAAGCAATTTATTATGCAGGTTCTAAAAGCTTGCTTCCTTAACAAGCTAAAGAGTTGGTCCTCTGTTAATTCACAAACTGAAGATGATTCACAACCCATACGAGAAACTGTTCTTGTGTTCAGGCACTGTTAAATGGACATTATTTTTTTTTTTCAGTGAAACATAAAAAATGGGATTGATCTGGTATCATACTTTGGTTCACCACAGCAAATGGATGATCAATATTTTGCAGGGAAAGAAGGTATAAAGCATTATGGTGAAAATAATGTATGTGCAAAGATGGCTGATCCTGCAAAACACTTAAACAGAGGTGTGGCTCTGTGACTCATGAAATTCTGTTTTATAGTGTGCTCAAGCATTTGCAAAAGTTAGATCTTCAGATAGCAAATGTTGGGCTTTCAGTACTTAACAAATGTGGGAACCCACACTCATACATTTTTTGAAATCTGTAGGCCGGTTCCCACAAATATTGTCTCCTACTTTTGGAACAAAGCACTAAGGCAGGGCATTTTTCGAAATGTTCTTATTTGCTGGAGTACTGAAGAAAGTCCTGATGCTAAATGCCATACTGGACATCTTGAAAAATGTCACAACTTTTATAATACCAACAGAAAAGAATGATAATACCTTGTGCTGACAGGAGGAAAATCTTTCTGTGGAGATTTTCTTCAGTTCTCTTTCTCTTTTACCTTGTTATTTTTTTTTTTATTTATTCTGTTTTTAAGAACCAGAAATCAATGGACTGGATTCCCTGATAAGGTGCTCTTGCAACCATAGTCATCTGGGCTAGAGAAAATCAGCTGTCGTATATGTTCTGAAATGAAGCAAGAGTTTAAAAAGGCCTTATAAATAGATCCACTCCTCACTAGCATTGAAATGGCTTCCTCCCCTTCTCTGACTTAATATAACCTGAATTTGACCTGCAGAGTGTATTGCAAAGCTCATCTTTTTTCACTCTATTTGAAAATGGGGGTATAAAATAGCTATTGTAAAAGCAGGGCATTGATCGAGCAGGGAGGGAGGATCAGTGTGTGAAGAGATGCTTTTCAAATTGCTGTATCACGAGGTATTTTCAGATCACATCAATGGCATTTAGGCCATATGGAGAAGTAACTTTTTTTCACATTTGCAGGAATCTAAATAAATAAATAACCCTGTTGCTTGAGCTACGAGCTATGAGTATTATTTCTCCATGATGCCTGTTACTAGTCTGTACAATCTGCCTCCTCCAGCTGAGATTTGTGGGGTCAGGCAGTGATCCTGGCAGGGAGGGTAAAATGCTCAGTTTGCCAAGGAATATAAATAGGACTAATTTACCAGGATACTGTCCTTGCTTACAACTAAACCTATTTCTCCTTTTTCTTTCTGAGCTGTCAGAGAGCATATCCATCTATGGAAGAGAGTTTCTCTTCACTGGGTGATGCACGCCTCTTAAGACTGCAATTTGCATGGCTCTACCTGTTGAGCAGGACAGGCGAGGCTCTCACCTTCCACCCTGGAACTGGCAGTGCCATTCCAGTCCTGTCCTAGTGATGCTAACTGGTAGCATCACCCCTGTTATTTTATTCTTGCCAAGCAATCATGATAAACTGCTAATTAATGAAGGGCTGAGGTTGATCGCATAGTCAGCATGAATCTGAGCGTCATGGTTTAGTAACTCCTGGGCTGTAAGTCACTATGGCATATCCCACAAGCAAATCTGACAGCCTTTTCCTCTCAAAAACCAAGATGTCCCATCAGTTGCATTGAATTGAATTATGGATGCTCAGGTGCTGCGTGTGCCAGTAACTCTACTAATCACTCTCATTTCAGTGTTGGTATTAAAGACTCTATTCATGCCCAAAGGAGTGCTATGCAGCTGCTCAGTGCTTTCTTTTAGAACATGCATGTGGGAGGTAAGTTGCATAATGAGACATAGTCCTATATTATGTCCTCATCTGTACGTGGGAGGGTTTGAGCAAGCAGAAGCACATCTCAGTTTAAAAAAGGCCTTGAAGAAACACCTCTTTTGGCTTGCAGAACATATCACATGATCGTTTCAAGATGTTTCTACAGCACCTCCAGAACAGCAAAACCCTTGATTTTCTTTCTAACAAAATGTAAGAAAGTTTCTTCCTGGAATTCTGTGTCATTTGAAGTAGAGGTCTTACTGGAACCTGCTTCTGCTTAAGAGTAGCCATTTGTCATCTGGGCTTGTGCTGATAATTAACCAATGATTTTGGGGAGGTCTGTACATCTAAGGGAAAAACTGGGCCTGACTTCTATAAGAATGCATCTGCTCTATCTGCTGGCTCCAAATTGTAGAGCCACTAAGATATCAGTTGGCATCAGAACAGAATTTTTGACTAGATATAAGTTCTTATGGTGGACCAAATGCACATAAAAGCTGCTCTTTCATTCCTTGCAGAGTGCCTTTTTGGGTGTCTTGTTGCTACCGAACTCCTGGGCAACGCCTGTGCCTGAATCCTGCAGTTTCAGTATATTACCTCTACTTCTTAGATTCCTTTTTATTTTTTTTTTAGTTCATCAGATCTTTTTCCCTTTGGCCTCAAAAAGCAAATAGCTCTTTTCTAGTCCTCTTTTTAACTTTATGCTAAGAACTAAGCACCATGCTTAAAGCAGAACTTGGAAGATGATCACCGCCTAAATCCAGGGTTAGCATGGAGTTGCGCCTACCATCTTTTAGCTTACCATCGCTATAGCTCCTGTCTAGTTCTCAAAAATAGCCAACAAAATTTCATAAAAACCTGAAAGAATGTTTTAAAACATTTCAACAAGCTTTTGCTCATTCTTCCTTATAATACATCTATTCTTATTTTCTCAGTCCAGGTATCTTTGTGGTATATACGCTTGACATATTAAGAGGATTTTTGAAAATGTAAGGAATTAAAGAATCAATTTTCCAAATGCTGAAACTACCAAATCGTTTAGTTTTCAAAATTTATGGGGTGTTTCTACTACCATTAGGAGAAGAAATAGGCCAAAACAATTTCTGATTCTGATAAACAAACTTCTGCTGAGTTTAATACGGTGCATTCTATTTAATTTAGGACCAGATTCATATCTCATGGTTTCTGAGAGTTTTCTACAGCAATGGCTTGGGCTTTATGTAGCAAAAAGTGAACTTTCAGAAAAATTGAAGTTTTTGAATGTGAAATTTTATTTCTCTGAAAAATATCTTTTTCTCCTTTGAAAAAAAAATTCAAGCTTTTTCATATTCCTAATGCAATGAATTTATGACAAAAGTAAAAAAACCCGCTAAGTGATGTTCATTAAAAACATTCAGGTTCAGTTTTTTTAAAGACCTGCCTGTTGCTACCTTGCCCCACGAAGTTTGGAATTCCAGAAGAAGGTGCTTCTCAGAATAAAGAAGAAAGGGAAGATTTAAAGAGTTTTCAATACCTTCTTTATTCCTCTTAAAGCCACAGTAAACACAGAGTTTGGTACACACAAAAAATGCTACCTTCATGATTTTGTACAATGATTTTTGATATTTTCTTCTCATTAATTTCCTCAAGATTATCATGCTGTCCCAAAAAATGCCTTTCCATCAGGACTAAACATTTACGCCTTCCTTCACACAAAACATTCTGGCCTGTGCCCATCACCTTAGCATTGGGCACCAAGACATGCCATGATAAAGGACATGATTCATGTCTACAAAATGTGGCTTCCAGTGCCAGAGCAGAGCCATGGGGGCAACACCACACATCTGTGTGCAACTTCAGAGCCACAGTCTGTGACTGAGGCATCCGAGTACTGTCTGATAAGTACATAAAAAGCACTCAGTGGATATATAGTTCTATAATCTGTTTTTATAACATTTTCTGTCAATTTCTGATTTAGTAAAGATGTTATCAGTATTTATATATTTTTCATGCTGATAGTTTTACATATGGTTGGCATAGACTGACTAGATAATTTTAGTTATTGCTGTTTAATTTCTAACAAGGCTATTTATCCAATATACATATGCTATTAGTATAAACGTACTTAAATAACATTGTCTGGTTTTGCAGACATTCATAAAGTTGGAAAATGATCTACATTGAAGAGCACAACCTCTCAGCTGTCACATTATCAATACATCGAATTCTTTATGAATAATTTTCTATTTATCTCTTCTAGAAGTAATCAGAAAGGAGTCACTTTAAATAAACTTCTCTTCACAGATGATTGATTGATTATAGAAAATGTAATTTCCTATCCTTTCCAAAGATCTAGTTTCATATATAACCAAACATTTAACTATATTAGAAGCAAGTTGATTTTACTTTTCTTACGACAGAAAGGTTAAATCAATGACTTATAGCTGAACATTGAATCCTCTCTTACTTCAGGTACAGTTCCCTTTGTAAGGACTGAGCAGAAATGAAACCGTCTGAATGCATGGCAATTTCAGTCAAAACTATTTGAATGAAGAAAGCATGCACGTATTTGCATGTATGTGCCTCTTCATACAAGGATTCATCATGACTTGTCTTGCCCAAAGCAATAAAATTTTGCATAACAATAAAATATGCTTATATTGGATGTAACATATTCCCAGATACTCTGGTGTGACCCATGGGGAACAGTGAGGCAGCATTTGAGCAAATGAGCAAAGCGTGGCCCGTTACTGCTTACTCTTGAGGAAGAAAACATATGGATATTCAGCAGTTTTCAACTTGTAAAAAAGGGGAAAGGCACAGAGGTCCCCCTGAGCTGAATGGGTTGACCAGCAGGGGAGGCTCCAGGGGTGAAGTTGGCAGCTCCTCCTTGTCCCTGCTGCCTGATCCGTCCCCGGAGCAGAACGTGCAGGTCCAGGGAAGCCAGCCATGGACACCCTGCAGATGGTGGGCTGGACAGCTACTGCAGCCATGGGGACAGCACGTCTTACCCGGGCTTGTCTGGCCTTGTTGTGGTTTTCCTGCTGGGACATCAGAGAGCCTACCCTGCATCCCTTTCACTGACCCATTTACAGTGTTGCCTTCTGTTTTATAAGCATTTCTTGGGTTGCTGAACGCTCACGCAATTTACAAATACTACAATCATATCTTGATGATTGTCAAATGTGCTGAGGTGGGACTTCATCTCACAGCTTAGAATAGTTATGACTGCAGGGTTCTATCGACAGTTTTCCTGCCAAAACTGAGTAGATTGTGACTCAGGCCTCTAAGAGAAAGGGAGGGATAAGCCATGCCATGTGATGAAATAGCCTTTCTTTGTCAAACATAGTCGGTTTCAGTTATGACTCAATATGAAAAGACAGGTTCCTAAAGAAAGTTTCCACATTTTAGTGCCATTCATAAATATTTTAACTTGCTTTTACTTAATGCACGAATGAAAAAACCATAAAGAGGATTTGACCTTAAACCCTTAATTGACAAAGACTAGTTTAAATCCTCTGCAATAGCCGACTAATGCAGTACCATTATGAATCATAAGGAATCTTAGCATGATGCATTCCCATTGTCACTGAACTAGTTAAAGCCAGTGAAGCATGACTAAATTGTTGTGACATTTTCCCAGCCCTACTATTACCTGTCAGATGGGAAAAAATCAAGGCGTCAGGACAAGCTTCCATATTGATGTGCTTGCTGTTGATATTAATTGATGTAAATGGATAAGCTTGTCCATCAACAGTAACAAGCACATCTGCTCATTGTAAAAAAAAAATCTTCTTAACCTTCTGTTCTTTTCAGACTCCTTTGATATGAAAAAATACTCAGTTCTATACTCAGCAAATATGATGTCTATTGTGTTTGTTTTTATATTTTTTTCTAATTTGCTGACAAAATGAAATATGAACTATTCTGGTATTTCATGTTTTTGCTCACAATGGATTGAGTTATATAAAGTAGGACATGGACAAATTACAAAAGCCAGAACAAGCAGGGTACCTAATAGTCTTATATAACTGCAAACAGTCTGCATCTGCTTTAATCCATCATCTTCCTTACTGCTCTTTAAAAAAAAAAAAAGAAAAAAAAATCTTTTTCTTTCTTTTATCCTCTTTATTAATTTTAAATACAAAGAGGTCTTCCGTAGACTAAAAGAGCAAAACTTTTCCTGAGAAGCACTTGAAAGATCTATAGCAAAGAATCCTTCGGAATCTTATATGTTTCGGAATCTTTGCTGGATGAATTTACTAATTTCTGAGGAATACTACATGTTAAGATACAAACAGAGCTCTTCTAAAGACCTTATTGTCAGTATTGTACTTGTGACAACAAAGCCTGCTCATTGAGAGAAGACTTTTTTTTCAAATGTCATCTTCTGCCCTATGATTATTTTTTTTCTTCTGCCTGGTAAAAGAAAAGTAATAACAATTAAAAGTACAATATAAATAATCATGCTGAATTCCATGTATTTTCATTCAGTTATGATCTGAGTTTAATTAGGAATATGATGTCTCCTAGCAGAAATAAAGTATGCACTGAGCATCGTGTTTGTTGTTTTGGAATCATATTAATGAAGGCAGACACTGCTGCAGACTATATTTAGCATTTCTGTTGATAGAAACAGAGAATAATTCGAAAATATCTTCATGTTGGTGAAATATTTACTGGAAAATAAAACCAAACATACCGAGAGAAAGGTAAATGGAAATGTAATCAAGGTAAACAGAAATACTTTCAATACAGTACCTAAGAAAATTGAGATATCTTGAAGAGCAGTAAACTTAGATGTTTTTGAACACCTAAGTATTATCATCCCCTGATAAAAAATTTTACTTATTTTTTTATGTTTTACCTAACATAGCTATACTGTGTGGTTTGACTAATCTGAAAGCAATGCTGATGGCTGAAACAGGCATGAATATTGATGAAGGGTAAAAAGATGCCAAATTAAACCTCAATTCATATCCTCTTTGTTATAAACTATGTTGCCATATGTATTTTTTCAGGAAGGTCTTCCAGTGCTTCTGAGACTGTGGCTATAAATCCAGACTGTATGGATCTCCTGGGAATAGTTTAAACAAAGAGAACCAGTTAGGCTATTGTTAAACTTAAATCTTGGTTTTTCTTTGCACCTCCATATGAACACCGCTCCTACACCATTCCCCAGCAAATGAAATCTTGCTCTGAAGTTTGAAAGTTCCAGTTAGTCACTATTTATAACATTCATATTCAAGGGAAAAAGTAGAGAATTCAGTACTGTCCAGATTAGAGCCTGGCAAGCTATTGTTTTCCAAGCACAGCTGATACAAACAAGTTTCTGGAAGGCTCTTTTCAGTTGTTTAAGTTACATAAAATAGCCAGGAAAATGTCAGCTAATGCAAACATATCACGATGCTTGATGTGATACTTACTGTCGTTGGAATCACTCCTCCATTTCAGAACAGAAAAACAAAAACATGTTGAAAATTGATGTTGGTGTGAGTGTGATAGCTCCTTTGACCATTCATTTCACCTGGGTCCTATGGGAGTATTTGTGAGTCCAAAATTTTCTGCTGATGTAAACAAGTGAAAGAACATTGAGGAAGTTTATTGAGCTGCAGCCATATACCAGAGTGGAGATGATGGCTCAAAGCCATAGAAAGTTCATTTTCTACTAGTAAACTGGCATTTTTCAACAATTATGATTGAAATAAAAACTTTATATCAAACCCAAAGGGACATAACACTCACTGCAGAGGTGTAATTCACTTTGAACATAAATAAATAATGTAGTATTAGCTGATTTTTTTTTTTCTCTAATGGTTTTAAAGCATAGAAAGTTTTCCCTATAATAAAAAAATAATTAGTCACTAATTCTTTCCAATATTTGATTTACAGCAAGTTTGGAAATAATCAAAATAAATATAATTGATAAGAAAGAATGGGAAAAAAAGCGTATCAGGATAGGATTAAAAAGAATAAGTAGTTTTTATTACCAAAAGAGGAGATAATGCTTTATATTCTCTGTATTTACATTTTATATTGAGACAAAAGAATGTATTTTGTTACGAGTCATTTGTAGGATGTTAACTACCACTTGGTCAAATTTCAAGAATTAGCAGCAATTGCATTAAATCCCTCACAGATACTAAATAACAGATATGATCTAATCAGAAATTATTCCTCTCAGGGTTTGATTTTACCCAAATATAAATCAGATAAATTAAGAAATATAGGAGGAAATAGCAGGTTCAAGCTCAGTAGTGATTTTTAGTAATTACCGATCTCAATTGTATTTTAACTTAAAACCTAAAATTGAATGCTACCTCATTTCCCTAGCTGTCCAAACAACTCTTTGAAAACAGAAATAATATTATGACCATATTTAATTCCTATCATGGAAGCTGTATCATACAATACAGTACAGACAACATAACAGTAATTATGCAGATGTTGCTGAGCACTCAATAGGTTGTGCCATGGATTATCAGAGCTTTCTCAATAACTACCAGCACAGTGGTCTAAACCTTTTATCATTTTGATTCTGAAGTAGCTTAAATTAATTTGGAATAATTATTCAGTTCCTAAATATTGTAACTCAGAGCAGAAATTGTTCCTCTCTTTGTGCATGTTTGTGTGTGTTTATGAATGTAAGCATTACTTTTCAGTGAAGTTAGATCTACTCTTAACACAACCGTATGGTTCAAGTCTTTGAGATTTACGATAGCTATATATGTTAAATGTCAAACAAATTAAAAGACAGAAACTGGGGAAGAAAAACTTGCATACTTAGACCAGAGACATGAGAAAAAACCTATGAAGGGAGCTGTAACTTTCTTTTAACTAAAATGCATATTTGAGATGATGAAACAATTCGCAAATTCATGTATAATTTATCGTTTTTCAGTAAAAACATTTTAAAAAGTCAAAACACTTCACTGTGACATTTTCAAGTGGAATGTTTTGATTTTTTCATTTCAAAACAACTTTTCATTTAGAAAAATTTACCACTTTTTAAGATGATCCGCTGAATATTTAATATTTAGGTCAATCTGAAAAGAAAGCCTCAGATGTCTTTTCTTTGGGAATATGAAATATGTTCAAATTAGTTTTTTCTAATTGATTATTCTTTATCCACTTGATCAAAAAATTCAGTTATTCACACAGCTCTCCTCCAGCTCTCCTGACAGATGACTATGATAGGCTAAATAGCCATTTCAGCTCCATTAAATGCACCTGAGTGATGTGCTTAAGTTTCCATCACTGGTGTTACTGCTCTGTAAATGTTAATGCAGCTTTGGCCAAGAAAAGAGGTCCTATCTGAGGAGCAATGCTACATCCACAGCAGCAGTAGACCAAGGTAATAGACTAGTGTTGATAGAAGTCAGGCTTCCAACATACCTCCTTTTGCCAACTGTTTAACAGGAGGGCAAAAAAGGAAAATAATACCTACATAACAGCAAAATAAAAGAAGCATTTGCATGGTTATAGTCTATATGGATAAGGAGAATAAGATGTGTAGACCTAAGGACTGTGGGATTACACTGCTATCATAATAAAACTAGCACACATCAGCTTGTAGTCAATGGGTTATTCTCTTGTCTTTCTGCTAGCATGCAAATTTCTTGTTACAAAATTTCCAGATAAAGCACGAGAGTCAATCTGAATGTAAAGTTTAAAAAAAGAGAAGTTGGATTTTGACTTAATATTTTCTAGTTAACAAATATTATCTTGACTGTCATGTTGCCTGTTTGGTTCCACATCCCCCAAAAGATATCAACTTTGTATTTTAAGAGTGACATGGAAACTAAGCTGAATTTGTTCTGGGAGCAACCAAGCTGATATTTTAATGAGGATTTAGGTGGACCTTTGATTTAGAGATTACACAGGGGTAAACTTAATATCTGCTGGGTGGATAGGTAGTGGCACTGAAAGTATGCAAGTTGACATGGCAAGATTTAATTCTTTATTCTTACCTTTTTTTTTAGAGTGCGTCTGGAAAGAAATTTGCAAAGCAGATCTCACAAATTTTAGTTGGCTGTAACTGCAAGTCACTGAATGAGGTAAACCTGTCGTCCTTCTCCAAAGCAATGAAAGGGTCAAAACCAAAGGAACCAGGAACCTTGCTCTTGTTACAGCTGAGTCTGAAGCACCATTTGTGTCACTGTGTGAACTAGATGGCTCTCCACTCTGAAACAACTCTGTGGAGAAGGGCATCCCTTCTAGACTTGGGCCTGGGGTCAAAAAGCCAAGAGCAGACTTGTGCATTAGCAACACTCGTGCATCCTAAACACTCTCCTCTTTTGCAGAGGGGAGAGCTGCAAGAAACAATGGGTTAAATCTTGACCAAGTGAATCAAATGTACAGGGAATCATCCACCTGCACAGGCTAGAAATAAGATCATTTCAAAGCTTATAAGTGAACTTGATGCTGTCCTTTAATGTGCCACTAAACAATTCATAAAGTTCATGGTTGGAGTTGACCCCTGTTACTGTGCTCCTTCTTGGCAGTGTTTCTAGGAAAAAGCTATTGTACAGCTGTAGGAAGCTCAACACAGGAGTACAGAGGTTTATTTGAAACAAACCAAGGATTATCATGATCAGATCCCTGCAGACATACTGACTGTGAGCACAACAATATATTACATATCAAACTGCACAGACCTGAAATCTTTTAGACTGGGAGATCTTCAGACTTCTATATTCCCTGTAATAAGACTCTTTTCATGAATACTTTTTTGTTGCTGTTGTTGTTATGTAAAAGGTTTTAAAATTACATGAAATTATACTCATGGTAGAAATTGCAACAACGGGTTTGTCTGTAATTCATCCTAGGTGTTTGAAACCAAGTTTAGTTTCTGCCAGGGAACATATTGCTATAATACATGTGTTAAAGCAGTTAAGATTTAACAGAGTTGGTGATTGATCTGCTTTTTAATGTTCTCTATGCACATCACACTTGCTTATCAATTATATTTTTTTTTTGATAACTGGGGTGCTTTTAATTGTTAAGAAAAACATATAAGACACACTTTCATGATGCCCAAAAGTACCATTAGATGGCTAAGCATACTGAAAAATACAAGATTAAACAAGAGAATACTGTCTTGAAGTACTTATGCTGCACTAATGAATAAACATGAGTAATTTCAATGGCCGTTCCTGGACGTAATGGTTGATATGATGCAGGTACTTGCCTTGTGCGCTCAGCCAGGACAGCATCTGCCAATACAAAAACTCAAATCAGATTTGAAACCAAATAAGTAGCACACTTACAGAGTAAAAAAACTCTTCTCCTAACCTGCTCCTCTGGTCTGCAAGAAAGGGGCTATGTGAAAGGGACAAATAGAGTGAACAATCAATGATCCTTTGTCAAGGCTTGCTTTTAAGACTACCTAGCTTTAGGCATTGAACTGATGTGATTCTTCAAAATAAGAAGTCAAACCTTCTACTCTTTCTGTAGAGCAGCTGGAAGAAGTAGGTTTCTATGAGGAGTGATTCATCTAAGAATCTCAGGACACTATAGTCAAGTTAGTCAGTGTGAATATGCTTCCAACTGCACTGAAAATATGGGTAATTAGATCTTTAAAATAACATTTTCTTAAACAAAGTGGCAATCATCTTGTTTTCAGTGGCATTTTGAAACATACACATATATTCACATCCTTTCTTTTTAAGACTTTTCTTACCTTATAAAGTAGAGCACTTTCATGATGAATTATAGGGATCAAACAATAAACAGCAACAAACGTCACTAAAGACATCATCAGGATCAACAACAATAGTAAATTGCAAACTAATAATTCCTTAATGCAAAGACCACATAGTATCTGGAGCTTTTCTCATCACTTTGGTGTGAGGCAGGATTATTTTAAATTATTTTAAATTAACTTGTCCCTATAAGCATGAAAATGCATTTCTGTTTATTAATAGACCCACAACAAGCTCTTCAGGACAGAAATAACTGAAATTACCAGAGGCCGTTAGCTGCATGTAAAGTTCCTTTTTCAATCTAACCATATGTAAGAGTACACTGTGCCCTTGGTTCCTGGCAGTACTGGGAGATGCTTGTAAGCAGAAATGTTCATTGAAGTCCAGCATGGAATGATCTGCTGGAGAAAAAAAAATCAACCCAGAAGATTTCCTAAGAAGTATTTCAACTTGTCCATTTACTTGACGAAGAACAGGAGCCACTCTAGTATTCATAAGGACAGGTAAAGCTGAATATGTGGTGCCAGCAGCTCTCTGCCCTTCCCTGCCCTGCAGTCATGTATCCAGCCGTACCAGTCTCTTCTGGCACAGTGTGCATTATTTCGGAGCCAGACTCGAAGGCAAAGGCGTCTATAGTACAGTTGAAAGGAACGCCACTCTTTCTCCCCTTCCTGCTAGCTGATTGATTTTTTTTTTCTTCTCATTTTCTTCTTTTCCTTGCCTTTGTTCATACAGGAGTGGCGTGGTAGCAATATCGGTGGTGATGCTGCTGCTGTGACAAAGTGTGCTGCAAACCTGTGCAGTTTTAGATTGAATTGAAATGTTTGATCTGTTCTTTTCTGGGTACGAGGCGACTTACCCTGCTTCTGCAGAACACTCAACCACACAGTTTTAGGCACTACTTGAATTCAGCTGTCAGCCCCTCATGCGGTCAATGGAAAAAAATAAGCACCCCCAAGAAGTCACTTGGATTTTAGGTGGCTGAATCATTCCCTACATGAGCTCCTCTCATCTTGTTAAATACAGAAGCCTGGGTGAGGTATCCTCTCAGTTTATTTGCCTTGAGTAGATTGGATCAATTCAGGATTATGGGACTATGGGACAAATATAAATGCTCAGTTGAGAGCTGAGAAGCAAATTACTTAGTACATAATCTCCACTGAATGTATGGCAATAATACAAACCAGGAAACTACTTGAGCAATGCCATATCGCTATCAGATTTATTTTAAACCTCATAATATTTGCATATTTTTTATTATTTTTGTATAATTTGGTATTTTTTGTACTTTTGTATACTTGGTGGTATACTTCACCATCTTGTAGGGAAATAACAAGTCGAGACAACCAGTAAAGGTCCGTACCCTAAACTATAAAGATACTGTATTAGGTGATGATAAAGGTGTCTGAATTTGAAATTTACTGCAAATAGTGAGAATGTGGCCATACACATCATCTATTTTCTGATCTCCCACATCAAATGTGTTTTGGTACCAGACATTTCAGCTGCTAAGCAATCATTTTGGTTCTTCTAGTGCTGGAGTTTCAGTTTAGGTTAGAATTATTCAGCTAAAGTTTTTTCTGATGTCTGGACTAAAGAGAATTGAAACTCCAGATGTCAGCTTCCAGCAGCCAATAAAAAACCTATTTACTTGGAAATTTTTGCCTATTTTAGTTAACTGTTATATATACACTCATGTGTGCAAGTGTTGCACTTAACTAGTACTATGTTTGGGTATGTGTTCTTTACCTTAGAACGTCAGTGCAGTCCTATACTTTTACAATGGACGACAGATAAAGCTATTTTTGTTCACTCTCCCCCAGTTTTCCAATATATCAAGATTTGTTTACTTGCTTGCTTTTTTCCAAACATGCATCTACTCAGGAAGATATCTAATTGAGTCTGAAAAAGCTTTTTGCAACTCACCTGCAATGTTAATCTACTATTGTTACTTTATGCTTGTGTGTAAGTGAGAACACACACATACACATATGGCTGAACATATGCTAAGGACAATTAAAAGACAATATCAAGCAAAACCAAAAATCAAGACACTTCTTCCTTTTTAATATTTATTTCAACATGTACCGTTGATTTGACAGGGAGTATATTAGGGGCATTTTGCAGGTAGGATAACCAAGTAACTTTCCAGTGAGGTAGTGGTCTTTATCATGCCTTTGTAATTAACCACGCTGGGTCATTTGTGATGTGGTTAACACTCACCAAGTCATAAAGGTCAAGGAGGGTAAGTTTACAAAAGCTTGAACACGTTGCCTTTAGAGCTTTCTCAGGTTAGTATTTCTACTCTGTGCTTGCCCGTTCTTTATGTTTTCACAGCTACAGCCAGTAAGCTGGCAGTAGGCAACTTCTATAAGTACGTCTTAACCCTGACCTATGTGAAACATATCGGAACAACGGTGGGTATTTCTAATCACACTGTAGGAAACAGCTCTCTGAAAGTGGCTGTCACAGCATGTCATTTTGTCATATTTACAGGCACACAGGTATTTGAAGCACTAAAACGTATCTGTAAGTAATTGGCGTGATGATTCGAATCCATTGCTAGCTGCTATGCATTAAATATCTGAACAGTTTTGGTTAACGAACTAATTATCCTAGTGGAAAATTGTATCTTCAGTTTATTCAGTGAGCTGGAAATAGAACAGAGGCTAGACATTGCTGTTCCCAGAGTAACTATGATTTCTGATGTGAAAGGAGAAAGCAAACAGGTTAAGATATATTTTACTGATGTACATCGTTGATGGTTTAAGACCCCGCACCTAATCTGAGTCTGTCAAAAGAATCTATGCATTCAATAAATAGTTTGTAGCAAGAGGGGCGTAGTGCTGAATAAAGGGGACAGTAAGAAGAGTCTGACACTTGAAAGGTCTTTGACAGCCTGTGGCCGACTGCTGATAGTTTTCAGAATACTTATTATCAGCCCCGCTGTATCTTATCAGAATGAACAGGGTTGTTTGAAAATTAAACCATGTGAAAAAAAAAATTTCTCACACTCAGTAATTCTAATACTTTTGCACTGAAATGCACATTTCTAAAAATTGAAAAAATCCTTCTTCTAGTGAAATTTTTGAAAAATAATTTTCTGCATAGAACACTACAGCATTATTTAAGTGCATTGTTATAGTACTATTTAAGCTTATACTTATAAAACGAGAATAAAGTACGTTTATTTAAAATGGGGAGCTTTGTAAATGGAAAGAAAAATACAAACATCTTTTTTTTAACCTCCTTTTGTTTGTTCCTTTGTTAATATCTTGCTCTGCTAGGTTTACAAATCCTAAATAAATAGAAATTAGTGCTCCTTACTTTGCAGTCCATTTGCTTTAGATGTTTGCCTTGAGGGACATTTGTGTATTCTACTAATGGCTGCAGCAGAGTGCTGTCTCATTTTCATTCTGGCAAAAAAAGGCCGTTTCCATGGTTACAGTTTCATTTGCTAGAGAGAAACTGATGGCTGTTAGTGATCCCATCATAAGCAACTTCTGTCAGATTTCTTATCAAGTAGACATATTTTGACAAAGTGAAAGATAACACCATAATAAGAGAACTAAGTTGCTACTCTATGTAATGAACCATTTAGCATTAAATGAAATGTGAAACCACATTCTTAAGACTGAAGGTGGAGAGGAAAAAGTAATATTTATAATTTATGAAAATAAAAATATTCAGTGCTGGAATAATGATAGCCTGCTTGCTTTCTGTTGTCAAGGTAAATCCAGTAGCATAACATTGATTTATATTTTAGGGTCAGATACAAAACCTTTGCCATCATCTATTTCACAGAGAGGCTGTGTGGAGCTATAATAACTTTTAGGTTTTCCTTGGGTGGCCCATTTGGTTAGGTATAACCCAAAGCTGAATTAAGGGCTAAATGCATGGTTGGAAGGTCATCCCCCACATCCATTCCCAGCTCAGCCTATATAACTTAGTATAGCATTTTGCCCCACCAAATACATGCCATCTCTATTCAGAAGAAATACTCCAGTCTTAGAAACCTGGAAGAAGCCAACCCAACTCTTTGTTCCTGTCAGCTGGGCAGGATGCCAGACCACAGGCTCGATTGCCCCAAAATATTCTGTTGTTGAGAAAGTGTTTATTGAGCCCGATGTAACCTGAGGACTGTAGTTAAATATGGTTATTGAAGGGAAAAGGAGAAAGTATACAGCTTAATTTTAGAGTGTTGCCTTGTGTTTTGAGTCTTCAAGGTATCATACAAAGGCTGCATCACCAGGTCCCCAGGCTTTCTTGGCTCATTATCTGAAGAAAGTAAAAAAACATCCAAAACCTAACGAACAGAAGAATGGAGGGAGACAAATAAAACACATTGAAACATTAGGACAAAAATAAAATACCATGAAAAATATATCCCAAGAGAGTGTGGAAGAAGACTGAAATAACAAAGAAAGGAATACTCAGGTAAAATTAAATACTAATACACTGTACATAAGGTGGATACCCTGGGGTTAAGTTGAAGATTTGTAGAGTATACTTTTATTAATGCATATCAAGCTTTTTCTCCTTAGACTTTTCTATAAATCTCTATCTATATACAGATATTTGTTTAAAATTTAATCTCACTTGAAGCAGAGTATCAGTTCATTATTGCTCTTCACTTTCTGTAGTCATTCAGCTTTACAAGTGATGTGAAATGCTATCAGACTAAAATGATAGTTCCTGATTCTTATCTAAATTAAAATTTTTTATATTTCTTCAGCACATTTGGAAATGGGAAGTAACTCTTTAATCAGTTCTAAGTAATTCTTTATTACTTTGCTTTGGAAAAGCACTTTAGAATAGCTAAGAGAAGCCAGCAGTTTTGTAGATCTGCTCCGCGCTCAAGATGCACTCCGGGATCAGGGATATATGTGAATTTGTATTACCTCCAAAAAGCCCACAATCCCCCAAAGGCTTTTCAGAGATACAAAAGCAGTTGATGTCCTGTAGATTCATCTTTAATTCTTTGTTATTATAAATGCTGTATACTCCATGGAGGTTTGAAAGTGTTCACTTGTCTGCTCTAACTTGTGTTATGCTTTAGCAGAATTTTAGCTTTAAGGTACCCATTCAGCACTTCAGGTTACTTTTGCCATTTTAAACATTACTTACAACCACAATGTGTAATATTGTCTGGAAATGTAGGCATTAGACCTCAAAATGAACAGCATTAAACTCATTCTTACAACGTCCTTCAGAACTGGATCCTGCAGTTAAGACTATTATTGCACTAATGTATATGTTCCTGGAAACTGTTTGAATTGAGGAGCCTGTGTCAACATGTCTGGCTGCATGGCTGAAACCAAAGTCCTTCTCTGAAGTCCTACTGCTGAGGTCCTATTTCTTCACAAGAACTGGACACGAGTTCTTTCACATCCAAAGATCTCATTGACTCGAGTCCCTCTGTCATCTTTCTTTCAATAAGTGTAACAATTTGGATCTTCTATTGCAGCTAGTGCTGCCCTACTTCAGGTTGCACAGAAGCTAACGGTTTGAACTCAAGCAGAGTTAGGTCCATGGTACATGGTTTTGAAAAATCCCACTCCATATGGTTTCTCATGAATAAAAGTCACTGAAGTAATCTGTAGCTTTCAGATGGGATTTCTAACATACATATAATAACATCAATGACACAGGAATTGAATGTGTGGCACTCTATTAAATTCCATGAGCTGTAATACCATATTTCTGAAGCCGTGGGAATGTTAATATCTGTGTTTGCACTGCATCTGTGCCTTGCCACAACTTTGGGAATCTATTTGTTTATGAATTAGACAGAGGCAGGGTGAGTATATCCATAACATGGAAGGGGGCTAAGTGAGAAAGGCCTGTATAACCCAAGAGCTGTTACTTCAGCAGACAGCACTCCTCAAAAGAGATACAGCTTCCTTAATGTCTCTAATAAATCTAAATTAGAGAGCTAGAGAGACAACAGATAAGTTAGCATAGTTACTCCAGAAAGTCCTCCCTAGAACACTGAGTTTTGGAAATTCTTGCTTCCTTTACCTTTCTCCTTAAACACAAATTTCAGATGATCGTGCTGCTGTGTTTACTGAAGCTGCTGTTGTGAGGAGGACAGATGGAGCTTTATTTTCCTTTTCTTCATATACATGATGTTCACCACAATCTACGGAAGGACTGAAGTGGCCCCTTTTTTTTTTTTGCAGAAATTGTGGCAAAGATGACTGAACTGCATTGCTAAGATTACCAGAAATGTAAATTTAAGATGATCTTTTTTGGCAATATGATCAAATTATCTAAGTGATTTAGGGTCAGATTTGCCACTGCAGTCCAGTCCTTCCATAACTACCTAAATAAGCAGCCCAATTTTTAGCAATGCTTCACTCTTACACAGTTTATAATTTGAACAACAGTTGTTATGTTTTCAAAATCCTAGGAACAGGCAGTCCTAACATTTAAGTGCCTAAGAGTTTTATATGTTTGACTTTCACTGGGATTTGAGCACTTCATTCCCATAGCTCTTTCTAAAAATCACAGATGAGGAGTTTAACCATCACTCACTCTTTAAAAGAAGAATTCTTGTGTAGATATATTTATTTGTTAGTGCCTCAGTGAAAGATGCCATGTCACCTTCTGGAGCCAAGGATCTGCTTGGGCAAACTGACAACTGTGAGCAGCAACTAAAACTGACAACTTCACAACCTTGCCAAGTATTAGGGAAAAACGGCTGTTCATTCTGTCCGTGGTGCATAAAGGGCTTTTCACGTCCCAGTATCCAGGATGTTGCCCTGTGGAAAGAGGAAAAGTCTTGACTCAAGTTGTTTCCTGTTCAAATAAGAAATAGCAAAAGCAAATCTTGTAGCATTAGTAGTGTCTTAACAAACCCTGGTCTGACACATATGAGTCATGAAAACAGAAGCAGAGAAGCTCCTTCAATCTCACATGGCACTGGTGGGGCATCACCTCAGGTACTGTGTCCAGTTTTGGGCCCTTTCCCACAAAAAAGACATTGAGGTGCTGGAGTGGATCCAGAGAAGGGCAGTGGAGCTGATGAGGTGTCTGGAGAATAAGTCTTATGAGGAGAGGCTGAGGGAGCTGGGGGTGTTCAACCTGGAGGAGGCTGAGGGGAGACCTTCTCGCTCTCTACAACTACCTGAAAAGAGGGTTTAGAGAGGCGGGGGTCGGTCTCTTCTCCCAAGTCACAAGCAATAGGACAAGAGGAAGCAGACTCAAGTTGCTCCAGGGGAGGTTCAGATTGGATATTAGGAAAAATTTTCACACTGAAAGGGTTATCAAGCATTGGAATGGGCTGCCCAGGGAAGTGGTTGAGGTACCATCCCTGGAGGTATTCAAAAGATGGGTTAACAAGGTGCTCAGTGACATGGTTTAGTGATGGTTTATTATCAGAGTTAGAATGCTGGTTGGACTAGATGATCTCAAAGGTCCCTTCCAACCTAGACGAGTCTATGATTCTAAAAGGTGCAGTTTGGTGGTAGGGTGTATCACGAACAGATATCACTTAGAGATACATATCTCTTAAAAGATAAGACTCATCCTACATAAAAGAAAGAAAAAAATTTCTGAAATCCATGTTTAAGTCACTCTGAATGTATCGATGCATCAAATTCCCAAAGCAATTTGCCATTCGGGAAAGGCAGTGACATCACTTTTCAGAGGGCATATCTCAGCATTCATGTGAGAAATGGAAGTGGAGAGCAAATGTAGCAAAAGTCACCATTTCCAATAAAGCTAAACTCATATGGATACTATCAAAGGTATTTTACTGATAAGATATTCTCAATTTCATATCATCTAATTTTTCCATTCCAAACTGAACTCAGAACTCATGTCTTCAGAAATGTTAAGAGTGGATAACATAACAACAAAGACAAATGGACGGGTATCAAAACATACCATTTAAATAATGTTATGTCCAGAAGGATGCACAAAAGATCTGTTAATGCTACATATACCACAACTCACAAATGTTTCCCAGTAGTAGAGAACAGATTAGGCCAAAAGCCAGCAGTATGAAAGATTTCAAAAGGTCCCCGCAAAAGAGGGCAAGTAAGGTGTGTTTCCTTTATCTTTAATATACAGAAACAAACACTTTGGAGCAAAAAGATGTTCCCAAATCTTTTTTTTATTGAAAACACAATTTGTAAAGTTTCCACATAGTATAAAGAAAATGCCTTTTTTTTTTTTTTCAGGAGATTTGGCAAAAATGACTCTTTCCTTAAAGCAAACTGCAAGCTTAGAATTTTCCAATGAGAAAATGAAACTTCCCAGGCAGCTTTCATACATTTTTCTTCTACTTCAATCATTCCTGGAGTGGAAAGAAACCATTTAGTAATGTAAAGCAATACTACACAATAGTTCAGTCACAGGAAGTGAAAAATAATGTATCTTGTGGGAAAATTACACAGTTATCTAATTAGACAGGATATTGTGACATATAATTAGTTTATGTTTGCTGGGTACTTAAAAAAGCTCTTTATAAATACTAACTATTAATATTTAACCTAGGCATATATAATTAACAAAAGCCTGTTCTAGGCAAAGAATTAGAGCTAATTAACAACTCTGCTTTCATAAGAAGTACTATCATATTCTGCATTTCCTTAAGATGCTAGGAACTTGCTTTTAAGAATGAAATGCAGAACCTGTACANATACCATTTAAATAATGTTATGTCCAGAAGGATGCACAAAAGATCTGTTAATGCTACATATACCACAACTCACAAATGTTTCCCAGTAGTAGAGAACAGATTAGGCCAAAAGCCAGCAGTATGAAAGATTTCAAAAGGTCCCCGCAAAAGAGGGCAAGTAAGGTGTGTTTCCTTTATCTTTAATATACAGAAACAAACACTTTGGAGCAAAAAGATGTTCCCAAATCTTTTTTTATTGAAAACACAATTTGTAAAGTTTCCACATAGTATAAAGAAAATGCCTTTTTTTTTTTTTTCAGGAGATTTGGCAAAAATGACTCTTTCCTTAAAGCAAACTGCAAGCTTAGAATTTTCCAATGAGAAAATGAAACTTCCCAGGCAGCTTTCATACATTTTTCTTCTACTTCAATCATTCCTGGAGTGGAAAGAAACCATTTAGTAATGTAAAGCAATACTACACAATAGTTCAGTCACAGGAAGTGAAAAATAATGTATCTTGTGGGAAAATTACACAGTTATCTAATTAGACAGGATATTGTGACATATAATTAGTTTATGTTTGCTGGGTACTTAAAAAAGCTCTTTATAAATACTAACTATTAATATTTAACCTAGGCATATATAATTAACAAAAGCCTGTTCTAGGCAAAGAATTAGAGCTAATTAACAACTCTGCTTTCATAAGAAGTACTATCATATTCTGCATTTCCTTAAGATGCTAGGAACTTGCTTTTAAGAATGAAATGCAGAACCTGTACAGTGCTCTTAAATATTAAAACAGGTATTCAAGTTGTTGTTTCTTTTTCTTTGCTTGGTTTTGATAAAAACATATACCACAGAATATCGTATAGTCACTCTTTTCCTAAGCACTTGTTGGGTTGGTTTTGGAAGGATTCCACCTAACTACGTCTTACTTGACTTCTGGAAATTAATGAGGTTACATTACAGAAGAGTTTGGCAGCAGACTGAGCAGCCATCATTCCTATTTCACTGTCACAGATAAAAGTTGGAAGTAATTCCACAATGTCAGTGTGGTCACATCAGCATGAACCATGGCAAATGAGAATTGAACCAGGCCAGTCATATCGAAGGGAAAGGTAAAATTTGCGATCTGACTTAGGACTTAGGTAGACAAATGTCACGGGAATTAGTAAAAATCTTTGCTGATTGTGAGGAAAGTTCTTTTTTTATTTATTTTTAATTTTTTTTTTATTTATTTGTTCTAAGAACTAGAGTTCAATTTGAAAGGCAGGAAAAAACTGAATCATGAATTGCAAAAATGAAGTGGCAAAGGTTTGATACATAGCGGCCCTATATTTCAGCCAAAACAAACTTTTATGACATATGGTGTTTATACAAAGAGTAATGACTTCTGCTATTTCCATCCAGCTACTCTATGTAGCTTTGTACCACTGTAAATTTCGCTTGTTACATGAACTTTAGCACCACATTTTAGTAATAAAAATGTGCACTGACATTTTTGTCTTGCTTCAGTTCTTCAAGAAAAGTTTAAAAATTTTGTTTTCTGTAAAGGGAATAGAATCTGACGTTCAAATACAAAGCACTAGTCATAACCAAACTTTTAATTTTGTGTTTGGTATTGTATGAATGTTCTTGAAATAGAAAGGTATTACTCTGCTGGCCAAAATATTGTTAATTCCACATAAGACGAGCAACACCTGCATATTTATTAAATATTGAATTGATGAAAAAATGAGTTAGAAAAGTATTCCTAATCAGCAGGATTAAAATAGAGACAGTCTCCACAGCTTTACTAGCACATTATTTTACTGAGAGATTGCACAAAACATGCTCAAAGTGGGACAGAAACAGAAGGAAAAACATAGGGTGAGCAGCAAAAAAAAAAAAAAAAAATCCAGCCATGACACATATTAGTGCAATGTGAGAAAATAAAAAAAGCAATAAACAAAAATAGATATTGAATGAAATCAGTGCCTGGAAAGCTAAGGGAACAAAATGTGCCTAATGACTGTCCTGCAAACCTTTACTTAGGCAAATGTTCTGTGCTCATGCAAACAACTCTATTTTTGTTAGCTGGACTGTCCATGTAAGGATAAAATTTTGCAGCTGAGTTCCTAAAAGACTTAAGTATACTTATTTGCTTGCTCATGTCTCATTAATATAATGTAATCTGCTAACTCCAGTTCCTCATCCAAGGAGACTCTAGTAAATCTTAACATTAATTTCTAATATCCATCAGCAAAATATATTTACTGTCTACAAACTGAGACAGAATCCTCAGCTTGTTTTGAATGAGCATTTATCCAGGGGTCCTTTTTTTCCCCCTGGAGCTAGTAATTGAGGACCCAATCCTTTAAATCTCTATCCATTGGGTCTAAGAATCAGAGCAATATTGTAAATGATTTCACAAAAAGAATCCAACTAATATCAAAGAAACCCCCACTATATTCAAAGTTCCAGATTGATCTCTACAAGGTTTCCAGCTTGAGCCCTGTGGATTACATACCAATGTTATTTTTCAAATTACTGTTTCGGTTTTCTGGACTCTTGGTATATTTAGATAAATGCATATTTTCATTCCAGCTGATACATAATGTTTTTTTTAGTCTGAAGCTGAATTCATAATAAGCTACGGAAAATGCAGAAAATGGAGACACAAACCAAGTGGTCTCAACAGATGTGATCTCATCAGGGTTCCATTTGTTAAAGGAAATAATTGAATATTAACTAAAAGTTAATTAGACCTAATTGCCAGTTAGAAAGAAAAAGTAATTCAGAACTATCCACTGCCAGTATCTTATTATTACCTTTAAGGAGTCTAAATTTTGAAGAAGGTCCTTAAGTATGTTACTTGTCTGTATATCAGACAAGTATATATGTATATATATGCTAAGTCCATTGGTAAATTCTGGTTCATTAAAGGAAGTCTCACAGATTCCAAAGCAAAAGACAAACAACTTCTCTTGAAATACTGGAAATGCTGAACTTGCTCTTGTAAGAAAAACATACGCTTTTCTTGTAGATTTGTTTTCCAAAGTTCTACATTTTCAAAAGCAGGTGAAGGGATGCCAGATCATATTGGGGCACAGAGATGTGCTGAAAGAGAGGGGATTGCATCTATCCAAATTATGTACATTTTGTGGATCACAAAGTGCAGCACACTTCCATCAGTCTTTGCAACCCAGATCATTACCTGTACAGTCAAGAGGACTTCTACCCTTTGCTAGAAAAGCTGTCAGAATTCAGTGTACTTTGTCTAGTGGTTATCCTAGTAAAATAAAGGCCTAGAGAGACTTGAAGTAAAGCTTTCCACAGATAACACTCTTTGAATATATGTAGGAAAATAAAAGAGTACTATGACATCGCCTGTAGCTGAGAAAGAATGCAAGTAAAGGCCGTGAGGTGGTGAGGTCAGTCAGTGAGTATCTTCCGCTTTGAGGTGTTCTGATTTATCTTTAAAAATTAATGTGGTCAGTGATATGAGAGGGTTGCAGAAGTACTTCCATGTATCTCCTCAACTTCTCCTCCATCTTAAAGAAACACATGATATAGTGTAGTTGGCAGTCAGTCAGAGAAAATAGAGCAAAACATCAGATTTAGAAACCTACTTCAGGGCCTGTTTTACTAATATCTGGACCCTTAATTTTTCAAATAAAGTAACTTTATGAGAAGTAATCTCTAGATAGCATAGGAAACTGCAACTTAGCCTTGAACTCTGATCATAAAAAGCTAGCACCTGTGCCTACCTAATCATTCCAAGTTTTGAAGGACCACCTTCAAGAATTAGTGTCAATTAACAAAGTTGCTTCAGCTGGCCTCTAAAATGCCAGAAAGAAGAGATAGGCAACATATATTTTTCAACCAATTCAAGCACTTAGAAGAATAATGCTGTAGTAATGGCAGGGGAAGTGGAACTGTATGGTCTTTATGGTCCCTTCCGACCTAAACTATTCTATGATTCCATGAGTTTTTGATGTAGTCTTCTTCAAGAAAGGTTCCCCATCAAAAAGCAACAAAAAAAATCCCATAATAATTCAAGTCTTGCTACCTGCACATGAATAATTTGAGCCTTTCTGCTTGAGTTTTTCTATTATAAAATTATAAAGTGTATATTATTAGGTATTATAAAGTGGGATCAGTATAACTTGTTCTGGAGTTTCTTGATTTGAAGGGATCTGCTGCAAGTTAATACGAACTGCACTTTATTTTGCAATTAAAATTTATATGTCCACTTCTACCTGTGAGTTGCATATGTAGCCACTCAACAGAGTCTACTAACACCTTTCACTGCAAAATCCACATGATCAACTGGATCCCATTTTCCAAAACCAGTCCCAACACAGCAAATTTGTCACCTATGCTGTGAAACTTCTGTTGCTATCCCAACCCACTGGGCTGGTTTTGAAGATCTTTAAATAAATAGCATTACATTGGATGAAGTAAGAATTGATGTATGTTTCCAGGCACCTTTCACTAAGTCTATGCTCTAGATTCACATTGCAGAGTCCACCTTGATTTAAAGGATTATTGGACTCAACCTTAAGACTGTTATGGGAAAGTTTTGAAAAAAATAATAGAAATTCACATCTCAGGTCTCAGGAAATTAAAGACGTGCTGAGGCAAAGGTGACATACAAGGTCTTCTCCATACTTCTAAACATTAATAGTATTACTGCTGTAAAGATTTTGAAAAATATTTAATACTGCTTTTTAGGATCACAGAGATATTTTTTTTTGAGATGTCTTTGTAAACTTACTATCTATAATCTGGACCTTTTCCAGTTCCACAATGAGCTTTTTGTAGCATAATGTTTGTTCTTAATGGACAATTATTGTCAGAGGCCTGTGCAATTCCTTAGTAACCACAAAGACATTCTGTGGCAAAGAATCTACTCACTTCTGTATTTGTTTATAGCTTCTGAGTATAAACACAAATAAAACAGCAAAGAATCAGTAAGAATGAAAACAACAGCAGAAACAAGACTTAGTGAAATTGCAGGTGAAAAATAGAGGCAGAAAAAATTCATCTGTCAATACATTGCAGCAGATTGCCTCACTGAATCTCTCTGGTTCCAGAAATAGAGAGGTGTATTTGGTTTCATCGTTTCTGCTTTTGTTTCATGCTCTATGCCCTCATTCAGCACATATTTACTTACCCTATGTTGAGCAGTTATATAGCTCTGTTGATCAAAAATATTTCAAGAAATCATAAAGCATTCTGATATTATGAAAGTATCTTCCAATTTATTTATTTTCCCAAATTATAGATACA
Organism: Nycticryphes semicollaris; assembly: GCA_013400055.1. Classification (NCBI taxonomy): domain Eukaryota; kingdom Metazoa; phylum Chordata; class Aves; order Charadriiformes; family Rostratulidae; genus Nycticryphes; species Nycticryphes semicollaris. Next base: position 353,068 of record VXBJ01000269.1, read on the forward strand.
TTCACTAAAAGGTGGGATGGAAAATGAGAAGCCAGAGTATATATGCTTTGTAACAGTAACTTTCATAGCAGAAGAAAAAGTTACCTTTTTGCTTCTTGTCTCATGGAAAACAAGTGTCAAATTTTATCACTTAACAGATTTCATAGAAGATGCCACTTAGAGCACAGAGAGTATACCTGAGTACTTATAAGAGCTATCCGAACAGATAGCTAGCAAAGTCACCTACCAAATGATTTGATGTGGAACTCTGTAGATCTATACAGATCAATTTTAAAATTTTGTTTGTATTGTGAATATTAAACTTCACAGATATTTTCCAATCTCAAAAATCATAATGCAAAATTTCACAAACACTGTTTTGTATTTGTATCCAAGGAACTGCTGGAGAGGGTAGAGCAAAGGGCTACAAAGATGATTAGGGACCTAGAACACCTCTCTTACGAAGAAAGTTCCATCTAAACATGAGGAGGAACTTCTTCACTTTGAGGGTGCATAGCACTGGAAGAGGCAGCCCGGTGAGGTGATGGAGACATTCAAAACCTGTCTGGGCACATTTCTGTGCAACTTGCTCTAGGGGAACTTGCTTTGGCAGGGGGGTTGAACTAGATGATCTCCAGAGGTCCCTTCCAACCCCATATTATTCTGTGATTCTGTCACACCTGATGGGAAAACCTGACCTTTTTGCTGTCATTGTACAAACCTCTCCCTTGTCAGCCAACAAAAATCCATTATCTGTTTGTAACACAGAGCCTCTGGCGCAGAGACAGAATGAGTACCAACTCTTCTGTATTGGCCCAGGTCAAGCTTAAAATGTGACTGTTAAATTCTTCTGCACAAAGACCACGAGTTAGTTAGGACAAATTATACACAACAGCAGAGAAGGCAAGAGAAGGCAGACGTGAAGTATTAATATTAATTAATAAATTAATTTTATTCCTTCTCGTTATATTTCTGCTAGCAGTGATTGCATGCTCACCTGGAATTTGTTATATTACTCAGCAGTGGAAGTTAGGCTTCCCACTCTGTCAGTGGCTCACACAAAGTGGAGCAAAGGCTTAAGAAATGTCCCTCTCATTGGCTACTTTGTTTCTCAGGCTATTGTTAATTCATAAATTAAAATTATAATTATAATGTTTACATTGCTTCTGCTGGTGTTTCCCATATATGAGGCCAAAACTGATCTCAAGTCATAGGCAAGTGTACCAGGAGAGAGGAATGAGAGTTTTTTGTGTTTGCAGACCAACAAGAGCCATCATGTGGAGCAGGAGACCACAGTCAGGCAGTGGTACAGGTGGGGAAGCTACATGCTGGGTGTCACTAATGAACGACATGACAGATTCAGACAGTGGTAATCTCAATGGAGGCTCCACCTGAAGGCCCAGTTACTGAGATAAGCAGTCAAAAGGGACCAAGGGACACCAGGCAGAGTTTCTAGGTCTAAGGTGCAGGCAGTAGCACCCTGAATGAATATCTAGTTAAAGAAAATTTAGAACAAAGTCAGGGGCTTATGGCCTGGTGCAAAGCCCATTAAAATCAATGTAAAGACATCTATTGGGAAGCATTTGAAAACCCCAGATGACATTAAGAAATGGGAAGGCTCTAAGGTTCCTAAAAATAAAAGAACACCAATGATTTAGTAGACCTTACTGTTGGCAATGAACATGAAGAGGTTCCAATGAGAAAGTTGATGTAGGAATTAATACAGGATGAATGACAGAACCTTACCCAAGCCTGGGATGGAAACTTGAGGAGACAGTCACCAGAAGAAAGATATTTCACTTGAAGATCACATTATGCATTTCTCCCTCTTAGTTTGTCCCAACTACTCATAAGACAGTAGATTCATTAGGGGCAGGAATTCAGTACAGGGTGAATGCTGAGCCATATTTTAGCTCTGTGGGATTTTTACTGTTTCACCGAGTAGTCTGTGGCTTTTTTGCTTTCAATACTGATATTTGCATTTGGTGGACAATTTCAAATTGCTGTGGTTACTTGTACTGTGGGTAATTTTCTCTTTTGTTTTGTGGTTATTTTTCCATTGTTTTTTGTTGGTTTGTTTGTTTGTTTTTAAATTTGGTTTCTTTTCCCTATAGTAATGGGTCTTGACAGCACGAATCCCTCTTGGGGAAATTGGACATATGTAGCTTTTAATCTCTTCTGGAGAAAGGAGCAGCTAAATTAAAAGTAGCAGGATGTTTCTCACAAAAGGACAAATTTTCTACCCAGCTTGAGTTGTGGATCAACTTGAGTAACTTGGTGGGAGAAATCATGCTCCCTGCTGGGGAATAATTGCCAGTGGCTCAGTGTGTTCCTAGTGGGCACGTCATTTTAGGGCAGTTTCCCTAAACCTTAATTCCATGCATAGTAGAGTCACTGTGGAGTTGCAAGAGGATTCACGTTAAGAAGGAAGGTCCCTGTCATTCCAATGAGAATGCTGTTTGGGTGAATATTTCATGATTTGGTCTTCAAACGAGAAGGAGATTTTAGGCAGGACCTCAGTGAAAATGTGGGTTTGATTGCAGCGTATCTCTTAAGCTTTTGTGTGGCCATGAATAAGGCTCCTTATTTCCCTGTTGTCTCGGTTACCTATTGGCAATACACCCTTCTCTCACAGAAGTGTTCTGAAGAGTTCATTAATATTTGTGAAGTATTTAAATGAAGAACTTACTGAAGTAGAAATAATTCAGGGCTGGGCACTTGGGTGCAAACTATTGTTCCCAGCACAAAACAAAACAAATCCCTAATTGATTTGGAGAGTTCAGGAAATGCTCTTCCGTGTTCCCCGGATGGCAAAAAATCCCAATGTATACAAAATATCAATAGGACAAGCAGTCGTGCTTGAAGCAGAAACTTTGACACTGTGCCACAACTTAACTTGAACCAGATGCTTGTCCATGAACAGTAGTAAAAGACTCGAAAAATCACAAAGTACAGTGCATAAACAAACCCAGGTGATAAGTAAGTATCAGAGAGCACACTTCATTGCAAAGCGATGACAGTAAGTTTATCAGACATGCCCAAGGATAGACAGACAGGTCCAATTAAAAAAAAATCCTCAGCGTGCCTGACCCTGCAATTAATCATGATAGCTTACTGAAGTAACAATTAACTGCATCTTAAATGATAGTCTGAAGAGCAAGCAGCTTTCTGGGAGACAAAATGCATGATATGGGAAACAAGATTTACAAATTCGATAATTTGTACCTGCAAATAGTACCTCATAAAATAATGTTCCCGATGTATTGCAGAACTAACATGGCTGGCCCAATTATCAGGCTAGACTGAGATCCCTTTGAAAATTTGGTTTACAATCAGTTTGAAAAGATGCACAGTACATTACCAGAGGGAAATGCAAGAGATTTGAATTTTAATGTAGTGCTCAAAATTTTGATGTGTTTATTACTATTTTCCCTTAGATTGTCTTTGGTGTTTTAAATCTTCAGCCTTGAATTTACAAAAAAAAAATCCCTAAAATGCATATGTGGAAGTGAGGGAGCAGTCAATGAATATATATATATATAAAAAAGTATTTTAAGTTTTAGGTGGATACTCTTGAGATGTAAGTGGCAAGCGGGCTCGAATGAAATGAATACAGAATCTGAATCACATACAATTTACCTCAAGATTCGAGCAATATTGTCAATGTTCTTTGGTACATTTGATTTCAAGTATTATGTTTTATATTTCATTATTCTATCACATTAGAAGTTACTCTACAATTAATACGAACTGATTACTTTCTCTAATGAGTCATTGTTTACCATTGTAGACTATTAGTTTAGCTTAGGGTCTTGAGCCTAAAAGCACAATTTTTGCAAAACACTTAAGGCAATCATAAGTCCATAGAAGCCTTCTGTATAACCTATTTTACTGACAAACAATTACATTTTAGATTGAAGAGGTGAAATGATTAAGAATATTTGACTTAGTTGCCATGACAGCATGCATTTTTCATCAGGCAGAGTGTAATTACTACAATTTCAATGATGTAAAATCAAGAAAGATGATAACAAACAGCAGAACCATGGAGATATTGCCATTGCAACCAGGTTGCCATGGCAACAGTGATAATAATCTCAGTGATAGATGTTTTCTCTTGCTCTTTCCATTTTGTACGGTTATAACATTCAGAGCCAGTTTTTACCACAGCTTTTTATAGTTTATTAGACTGTCAAAATAGTTTATGAGATGTTGTTGCAAAGGAAATGACTGAGTTCCGCAGCCTAATAAAAATGCCAAATACTCTGTTTACATACTGCTCCAGCATTTAACAAACATTAAAAAATTGTATGAAAAATGATTTGATATTGTATCTGTATTAATCAATTTGCAAGGCATAAGCTCTGTCAGTGAAGGTCAAATGAATACCTTCCAAGCATTACTTTTAGAGAGCCCTTTTAAAGTTTATTCTTGACACCATGCTGCCAACTCCTTTTACCTGGGCTGCTGCAAAACAGGCAGCTCACAGGAAATGCTTCATAAGACTAGCAGATAGTTAGCTACAGAAATCCTGTTAATGATTTAAACAATGTAGGAACATTTAATGACTTCACATCAAAGAAGTGGTCAGCACAGATTAAAGAATACTTTGTTTACCAAAAGTCTACCATGGACATGAGATAACACAAAAAAAGCTAACATAACGTGTGTATGTTTTTATATATATTTATGTATATATATGTATACACACACATACAAACTATTGTATGCATATACTATTTTATGTACTATGCTTATAGTGTATATTAGAAAGTAGAGAATAAATAACATCTTCCCAGTGTTAGAGGTATCGGGAGGCCCTGATTAGTAAGTAGAGGAAGTACTGAGATTTACTTCTGAAGTAGAAATAAACCCCTTTTTTATAGTTTTAAAGACGGACTTTCTAAATCTGAAACAATAACTCTTTAGGGAGCAATGTAATGGGAATTTTTAGAATTTTTGCAAAGGAAATATTTAAATACCCTTGTCTATTTTTCCTTATCTTTTTCTCCCTAAGCTTAGCAACAGTCAACATCCATTAAAAAATTAAAATAAATATACTTATTCTGAGAAACAAACACATTTAAAATCTGAATATTGGATACAACAAATTATTGTTCTTCACTGAAGTTATCCCAGATTTATTTACAAAACTGAAAGAATTGCCAGAACTGGAGCTTTTCCTGCCATCCAGTTTGGCCAGTTGCCTTATATATTTGCTTAGCACTGAGACCTTCAGTGGAGAACAACACCCGGAGAAAGAAAGGCAGGGACTGCTGAAATGTCATGGTTAAACAGGTGGGTAATGGGGCAGGAAGATTCAGAAAGAGCATGAATGATTATGCACTGCTTTGAGATGTTAATGTGGATTTGAGGATCGACATTGGGGACTGTCACCGTAACACCAAGACAGCGGTGACTGATGGCATCGGTATCAGTCATGCTGCTCCCCAAAAACAGTTGTGTCAAGGAGCACAGCACCTTCATCATGTAGGCCTGACTCTGCTCATCCCATAACACGCAGAGGTAAAAGTACATACTATAATTCCTCCATGAAAATGAGTAAATTTTCAGTTTAGAGACCTGTTAACAGGTCCTACAGCTTTTCTTAGGTGTTGCAGGCAACTGTCACCCACAGCTACAAGTCACAGTTCAATCTAGGTTACCCTTCTCCAAAATAAAATAAAATAAAATAAAATAAAATAAAATATAACAAAAATCCTGAAAAAAGTCTGAAGTACTGAAAACATTCAGTTTGTTAATAGAACACAACTAAGTATTACTGACGGCTTATTCCTTTGGTGTTTACACTTCTGATAAACTAGAGGTTTTAAAATTTTAACTTTTGTTAAAATAGACAGATATCTATTCCAAACCAAATAAGAATTTAAATGTATATGCCTTATTACAGTTAATGGTGACATATGTTTACATTGTCTATGTTGCTTGGGAAATTTTTCTTTGTTGTATATGTTAAATGTCTATACAGTATGTATGTGTGGGTGAGAGAGATGAAGAGAAGGAAGTCTGGTCCTTGAGAAGATCCACACTAAAAGCTGACAAATGATATTTAGCAGCCAAGATTACATAATCACAGACAAAATCAGAGACGTTTTAAAACATAATAACTTTGTTGACACCACAGAACTGATCCTAACAGCATATTCAGTAAAGTCTCTTTAGTTTAATTTTATCAGCTTCAGAGAGTAGAGCACTTATTTTTTGATATCAAAATGTCTTGTGCTGTGAGAATGGGGTCCTGGTATTCAAATGTAATTTCTTTCTCTCATTTTTATATCTTCACTCTTAAATATGCTGCCTGACAAATAAATAATTTGGTATAAAGTTTTGTTGTAGTTTAGTGTAGTTTAGTTTAGTTACATCTTCATTTTTTTATTTACAGTTTCACTGAACTATATATACTGAGACACCATTAGTTTAATAGAAACATGCTTTTCAACGAAAGTCCTTTTGCTTTGTATTCTTATACATACTACATATAAATTTCCCAAAAACGTAACTGAAATTCAAGGGAAAAAAGGCTGATTGGCAGGGGAAGTTAAGAGAAAGTTAGAGTACTTATTTTTATTTGAAAAAAAAAAGGAAACTAAGCAGTTTTTTAGGATGATGATATCTCTTTAAACAAGGTTTTCCCAAGGATATGCTTCCCTTCAGCCAACTCACCATGTATGTTGCTGTTCCTTAAAACTCTTTCAAAGTATTTTTTTTTTTTTTTTTTTTTGATAACGTGCAACTGAAAAAAAACCCAAACCTCACCATGCAATAGCCTAACTGGGATGACACAGGAGCTGTAGAGATACTGTTACTTGCCCCCTCCACCATATGATGTCTTTGTGCACGCAGCCTAAAATTGCACTGCCCTTTTTCTGGCAGCTGTTACACATTGCAAATTGATGAATACGTTGCTGTCCACAGTTAATCCCATATGTACCTTGCACCATTATTACTTCCCAGGTTTATCTCCTTCATCAAATGAACATCCTTGCATTATGGATGCCAAATATTATATACATTACGCCAAATTTAATTTTTCTTTTTTGTTTATACAGTTACAGAACACAGTCCTTTTCATCTGTTTTTCCTTGGTCTCTGAGGTGTTTAAACTTCTTCCAGTCTTTGAATTTCACTAATAGACCTGACTACTAATGACTTAACAAAAATTATAAATAACTTCCACCAACCATCAATCCTCCTTGTACTTGCTAGACTTTCTCCAACTCAGTGCATTCCATTTATCATTACTTTCTGTTTATTGTTTTTTTGGTCACTTTTCAGATCACAGATCAGCCTTTTTTTTCCCCAGTTTAACTACATTCTCAATTCTTGTTTGTATCAAATGCTAGCTACAAATGCTAGCTATCACTCATCCACCAATTTTGCAATTTGAAGGAAAGAATGAAAGCAAAAGAAAAAAAAAGAAAAAGAAAAAGAAGTCATTCATCTGGAAAGCCATATGCTTGAGACTTGCCTAGTTTTTAAAATCTGATTTCTTATGCATTGGTATTATGTTGGAGATTCTCATATCTTTGGTTTGGAATATACTTAAAATTTCCACTAATTCTAATGAACATTAATTATGATCTTTAAGGGTCCGCCCCTGCTTTCTGACATGGCACTCAGCACATACTGCCTATCATTCTAGGCACAGCCCCTTATAAGGGATGTCCTTGGAGATTTTAAATGGTGAGGGGACTTTTTGCTGATTTTCCAGGTGACACATGAATTGCACTAACTTGTGAATAAACAGAAATAAATTTAAATACAGAAACAGAAATTACAGCTTTCCAACTTTATTTGGTGCACTTAATTGACAATCCAGAGACATTCTGTAAGCCCCAAGAGTTTCTGAGTGCACAGAAAGTAAATTGGATTAATAGCCTACAGAAGAAGCTGCAAGAGATTTACCAAGAATGAACTGCCTGCCAAGAATGGGCTCACCCTTTCCCCCTGCCCCTCGGTTTTTGGTGCCGATTGTCTGTTCTGCAGTAGTGCTGAAAGAAACTCCTCTTGCTGGATTTCTAAGCACATGTTGCTTTCAAATGGAATTACATTATAGAGTATGGGATTATCACTCCCAATTTCCCTTGAAAAGGTGGGGAATTGGAAGGACTGAGTCTCAAGAAACAGTTCCCTTCTTCAGAGCAAATGAAAAACCTGAGAAACTAACAAAAATAACTGAGAAAGAATTGTATCTACACCAAAATGGTGATACAAATTTGAAATTCTGCACTCTGCTCTGAGCTGCTGGAACCCTGGAAGACCATGTCTTTGCCTGTGACAGCCTTTCAGAAATGCTTCAGAAATGTCGTTTGCAGAACACCTCCCTCCTACACAACACTGTGAAGGGGAGATGCTGTTTTGTCCAAGGCAGTGAGTGATCCCCTGGACTTGGTCCCATGCTGACAACTGATACACCTTGAGGCATTTTAATCTGCTGGCCATGTGCCAACCCTTTCCTCTATCTAAATGCAGGACACATCTGCTTCTGGGTCGGTATGTGACAAAAACCTGAGTCGCAGGAATCGAGTAAGATAGTGTTGCTAAAGAGCTTATAATGGAATTTCTTTTTAGAGAGAATTTCATCAATAATTAAAGTTCCCACCTGTCCACTGTCCCTTCTTGTAATTATTCCTGATGTCTCAAAACACTGATATATGGAACCACTGCTTGTCCCTTAATTTCAAGATTAATTAATTGTTGCCATTGTGTGCAATCTCATTAGGAACACTGTAGAAAAAAAAAAATCATAACTAAGTAGGGGCAGGAATTCTAAAATGTTATAGATGAAATTCTCAGCTGATGTTTAGAACAGCATTATTCAGCAAAGCATCATTGATGTCACCTACTACAACAGCAATAATTATTTTGGAACAATATGCAGATCAAGTACATTCAGAACAAGGATTCAATATGTTGTAAAGTGTTTCAAAGCCTGAGCAGATGCTTTGCTATCATTTTCCTAGATGAAATTCTTCTCCCCACCTGTCTTTTCCTGCACCACTTACAACACATGAAGGGTGGATGTTGGCATGAATGATAGAAGGACCTAGTGATGGCCCTCTGCACCTAAGGGAATTTTTCTCCAAACAATATTTGGATGATTTTTAAAACAGATGTGCAAGCCTTAAAACCCTCATCCCAATTGCCCGAGATACAGAAGAAAAACGAATTAAAATGTAGATTGAACATGTCTTTTGATATTAAAAATAATTTTCTGAGGAACATTTTAGAGAAATTTTTTGTTTTATGCATTTTATCTTGCCATTTTCCCATTTGCTATTATTTCCCATGTTCTTGTGTGGATATATCCTGAATAACATCCTGGAGGATATTAAACCGTGCAACAGTAAGAAAGAGCTCAAGGAAACTATTGCATCTTAGTCTGCCCCTCATTCTACTTTAAATTTACATGGCCATGGTATTTAATTTTCAGGGATCCTAGCTCAAATTTCTCCTTCCAACTTATACAAACTTTTGTGCTTTCCATCCAGTAACCTCTATAAAATCGTGCATACCACTGCTAGTTGCCAGCATTTTTTCCAGACACCCTGTCTTTACTTGTTAGAGTTTCTGTATTTTTTTTTTATTTTTTTTTTGCCCTTTGCCTTTCTACCAGAGAAAAGGAAATGCATTTAATGATACAGCCCACAGAAAGTCCTCTGCTTTAGGATTAAATGCAGCCTGTTCCCTTTTGTGATCCTAAAAACCCTGACTGCTTGATCAGATCTTTTAGTTATGCAATATGCACACTTTTTTGTAATGTAAAAAATCCAAACCCTAAATTCAAACAGATCTAGCTGAACTGTTCTTTTAAAAGACCTCAAATTATTAAAACTGCTTGCTGCACATTTTTATAGCAAGGTATTAAATTTTCCATTACTGGTTTTGCAAATGATATATCTCTTAAAACTCTATAACCTAGCATGATAGCTTTGGTATGATTTGATGTGTTTTTCACTATCACAGGTTACCTAGGAGAACATACATATTGCGAAGTCTAAATTACTTTTATTTCAAATGATGTAAAACAACAAAGAAAGAATAAATGGGTATCATACAGGACAGAGCAATCAGCCTTCTAGTAGCACTGCATGAGTCACATTTGAATTTATTTCAGTGGCTGTTTTTCCTGTTGCTGCTATACATACATTTAGAGATTACTTGTGCTGTGCGCCAGTAGACCATGGACCTAAGTATGCCAAGGGCATCTAGGGAGTAGTTTTCAGTGATCATCTACCTTTTGCTTTACCTCAGCAATCTGGGATTTCTATGACATCTTGTATTCTCATCCTGGATGGTTTTGTGGGGAAATATGGACACTTCTGTACTTCCTAACTAGGATCCGCAGCTGGCCGGGCAGTCATCTCTGCCTAGTTTCTATAGCAAGATTCAACGCAGGGATGCTGAGGATAAAGAAGTGAATAGCAGATGAGAAGAAAGAGAAGAAAAAAAAATAAAAGGGTATGTGCACCTTTCTGATAGAGTCATTTGCAACACAGCACGCACTACAGAACTACTATGGTAGTAATCAGTTGGCCACACAACCTCTGAATTGCAGGGATGCAAATTGCTGTGACTATTGGGTATTTCTGGAAGACAAAACATTTCTGAAATGGTTCCAAACCTTTCTTCTTCCTCTCAGACACTCAAAAGTCTGTACTGAATTGTACACGCTGAAGTACTCAGATCAGTGTTTTCCTACCTTCAGGCTGCCACTAGAGAAAATGGAGTCAGAGGGATACAACCAGGAAGATTCAGCTCACCTCAGACTTAAACTGTCATTTTAAAGGTCTTGATTTTTCTTTAGATAGAAGTTGGGGGTTTTTTTTGTGTTGTTGGTTTTGTTTTTTTTTTTTCTTTTTCAGCTGTCTGCAGTCTGGATAGGCACAGTTACTGAAGAAACACGTTTTATTCCAGGTTTCTTCATAACTTAAAGTCTCAGATGCTGTAGGCACAGAGAAGGTAAAGCCTCAGCACTGCCTAAAGAGCAAACCATTGCAGTATAATGGAGAAAGGAAAGAAAGGTTCATCAAAGGAGCATTTGATAGCAGCAAGCCTTGCAAAACAATACTGTATTGCCTCAAAGCCATATCTCCTTACCCAAGCCGGATGGATAAGAAACCTTCATTCCTTATCACAGTCATAGCATCTTTCTCTTCTCACAACCTGTTCCTTTGTCATTCACACTTCCTTGTGTAAACTCTCTTAAGTCATGCTTAAGACTTTGCCCACAATGATCCTAAATTATTTGAGCTGGAGAAGGATCAACTGTCTTCAAAACTGTTAATGATTTTGTAAACACATTTGTGTTATTTTCTTGAAGATATAACTATCTGACTTCAGGTTTAAAGCCATTTGCTCGTGATAAATTAAAATAATGCACCTAAAGGGCCTCTTCATTAAAGCACTGGAGAATAAAAGTTCCATTTAAGTGACATGTTTGACTCTCCCCCTCTTTTAAAGCTTCTATTTGTTGCTGATCTCTACCCAACACCTACTGTTTATTCTACTAAATACGGTATAGAGGTAAAACCATATTCCACTCCATAGGCTTTTTCTAAGATCTCCACATGCAGCAGGAGGTAAACAGAAGAGTCAGATAAAAAGAATTACAATAGGATGTTATTTATGCATTAGAATTTGTGGAAGAACAAGGGGACAAGAAGAATACACTTAAAAGAAATAAAAATTGAGCTTGACAAGAAATACATGATTCTTTAAATGCTTTTACCAATCTAAATGTTGGAGATAAGCTCCCCTTTCAAATCAAAATGAACGAAACATTTTTCTTTCACAATAAAGTAAAATAACCTCTGGGAGGCGAAAAGTTATTGTGGAAAAGCAGAACCCAGAGTTTGTAAGACACTATCCCACTTGGGTGAGGAAAATAATTTATCAGACAGGAGGTGAAGGGAAGCATGTAAAAGCCTTGGCACACAAATAACATGGAATCATATAATGAGTTGGGTTGGAAGGGATCTTTAAAGATCATCTAGTCCAAATACTGCAGTTTCCATAATAATGTTCCCCAGTTTTCAGAATTTCATGCAAAATACTTCTGTCTTCTTACCAAGGAGCTATTTCTCCACATTATGCCAATCTAGTTTGGCAACCTATGGCACTAGAAGTTATAAAACAGGATATTCAAAAGTCAACAGCAAGAAAGAGGGTCTTAATTTTATGTCCTCCTACTTTATTTTCCTTTATTCAGTTCTGATCCCTCAGAATTTCCCAGTTAGCCAAATCCTCTCCGTGGGTTCAAGGAGGATCTTGTGCTGCCTGCCCATGTTGCTTAGAAATCCTTTTCTTCTTTTTTAAGCCACTCGGTGCTAAGATGAAAACCACTCAGTGTGTTCTTTTTTAGCAAAATGATGTTCAAAAAAGTCTGATTCAAAGGGCAGTTTATTGGCAAATTAACAGTTTCTGAAAATTTTACTTTGTAGAATTTTTCAAAATATGATCAACTGGTCCATTCACAACAAGAAAATTCTCAGATCCTGGAAAAGGGGTACTGAAGTCAGGGTACTGAATTCAGGAAAACCCACAATTTGGCAAAAACAGAACTGTTTTTTCAACAGAACAAAATAATATTGTTTTTCTTCTGAAATGGATTATAAAGAGGTTGCTCTTGGTCTTGCTACCATTCAGAATATGTTGAAGCGCACATAAGCTTTTTGGAGGATGAGCTTAACTGTCTGTGTGATTTCCATTTGCCTCTACCTACTTCATCTGTCTTTGTGGAGTTGTTGCTCTGTTTTTTTTCAAGGCTGCTCAACCTCAAAGAGCCCTCGTGCCACTTGCTGAATTCCTGAGAAGCTACAGAGAGCCAGGCAAAGACACCCACTTGTTTCTGGATCTTTCTTGGATCCCATAATTCAGGTAAGGGTATGAACAGTCAGAGAAGTTTTAAACAAAACTTGGACTTTATTTGTAATCTCTAGATGAGTCTGAAAAACTGAATAGAAATTTGATCTCAGATGGCATGAGTCCTCCAGTAATTCACTCACTGGAATATAGCTTTTCTGAGCCAGTAATATCTCTGAGGAGACCTTAAATCTTAAGGTCTCAAATCCATTACAGCTTTCTTCTGGTTAGGTATTGTTCCGTATTATTTTGTTCTCATTATTCCTGCAAAATGGCTTTGGCACTCTGTTGGCCTGACTTCAAGGATTCCTACTGTTCATTGGAGTATAGAAATCAGCAGTTGTATATCTTTGGACATAAAAGTATGCATCATAATACCACATTAGAAGAAGAATAGAAGTCTGAATATTTTGATAAGGAAAGTAATTAAGTAAGTTTCTTAAATAAGTAATGGCTTTTTGTTATTTCCCCCTATTGGCTACGCATAATATGGGTGTGCTGTGTCAGAGAAACTACACCCTAAAAATTAGAAATGGACATAAATAACTAGTGTTATTTATCTGCCTGGAACTGCAGTTATGAGGCAGAATACTGGACTAGTACAGTTACTGACAGAATGTGGGGCAACTAATGTTTAAGGAAAGTCTACTGAAATTAATTATCTCACAACTTAAAAGTCATTTTTATGTAGTGATCTGTTTTATGTATGAGCCGAAACTTCTTCAGAGTAAAGATGAGCTTTACAATTAAATTTCAGCCATATTAAGTATCAAAGTATCTTGGTTTATGGAACTTGTAGAGAATTAGTTCTTTAAAACAAAAGGCTGCTCTGCTACCTCCTCTTTTTTTTTTTTTTTTTGTTTTACTTTTTTCCTTTCATTTAACAGAGATGAGATTTTTCAAAGTCAGACATTTATCTGATTTTGATATCTTCATATTTTTCTTGAATCTAAAAATCTGCCATAGGAATTGTGGTCTCCGTCAGGCCAATGTGGAAAAATGTCTTCCTGTTTCCTGGGGTTCAGATTTCATATGATGTCTTCTGCCATGATGCAGCTTTTTAATATAAACAAGTAAATGCCTTGTTAAGTAAATGAAGTAGAAGTTAACCAATTATAAAATCTGTATTGCCAGCATTAACATTTTGTTTTAAATTTTATTTTATTTCAGTATTAGATTACATATGAGAAGCTTAAGCTTATTAAAAGAACATTACATTTGCAGAGTCAATTTCTGGAAAGTTGCTCAGTGCCGGGATGAAGGCTGCATAAACAGATTCAGTCATAAGTAATACTATGTTTTAATGCTGCTTTAACTGAGAAATGTTTATAACTATTGGAATTCCAAGTCCCATATACTCTTGTTTTATGCAGGTCTATTTCTCCACAGAGGCAACTTTAAAATCTCAAGAATTATTCAAGTACTTACTGTTCCTAGCCTGAATTTAAATACTTTCCCATAGTGATGGCTATGCCTCAGTTCCTTGACAAAAAAATGATAATGTCATTTCTTACTGTAATTTTCCTTTCTTTCATACATGGTTTATTGGAATTGCAAACTGTGTGGCAAAGACTGTATTTATTGGGTAGGTGCAGGCTGTCTAGTAAAGTGGTACCTATAATTCAGGAGTCACTTCTAGGTACTGCTATAATATAGTTGAATAAATAAAGAGCAACTTGTTACAGCAACACAATTTTTCAAGATAAGAAAAATATGTCTTGGACCTCAAAAACTATGCTCCAATTCACACAGCTACGCGGTGCACGTTTAAGGATCTTACAACATTTTAATGGCTTTTCTAGAAGTCACTAGGTAAAAAAACAAACCTGAAGGTCCACCTATTGCATTAATAGCTGAGGGTGAAATCAACATTTGCTGTTAACAGTTATAAAGTCTACTTCTGCACAAAACCTTATAAGCCAGAGACCTAATCAAAGCAATTGTTCTAAACAACTATTCATTATTTTAATTTAGTTGGAAATATCTCAAAAGCCAGTAATGATAGACTACATGCCTTTTTATGGTAAACCAAATTGTTGGATGTTTTGCTGTATTTCTCTGCATTTACTTTTGTTTAAAATATTATTTCCGTGCAAAACTCAAAACCAAATTAAAATCCAGGAGAGATTCAATGAGCAATTTAATTATCAATGTTCTGTTCAACTAATTGTTTCATGGAGACAGTGCGGTTGGTAAGAGGAAACTGCAAACAAATGAGAACACAAATAGCAATGTAAATACATTCTACCAGATCAGCACCTTGCCCATATTTTTGGCAGTTAACTCAGATTTTATTCAGAGTGGTTCCCTTTGGAAAACCTGAGAACCAGAACTGGGCTTGAAATACTTCTCTAAAAATTCAGGAAGGGGAATAGTTGTGTTTAACAGACATTTTTGAACAGTCTAGAGGAAGAAGATAATGACCTGAGAACTTGCCTAGAAATAAGGTCTTTTGAGTTCATTTCTCTTTGCACAGTGTCTGAACGAGGATGTGAAAAACCTGAATGGGTCAGGTCCCTGGTCCTTTCTGGGCACATGCCTGTGGACTCAGCTCCTGTCCGGTTTAGCAGATAAACAAGCAAGCAAGGAAAGTGCTCAAGAGCTAAAGTATCTTTCCTGAGCCATTCTATGTCTGACAAAATACAGAGTTTGACAAAACCTGTTTGAGGGCATTAGCAGATGGGAGCCTATAAGCCATCACTGGAACTGTTTGACCTAATTCTGCCACCAGATGAGAGAATCAAACATAAGAACAAACTTCCTCTGAGATTGCTCCATTGAAAGCACCAGAGAGATACGACAGATACGTTTCTTAGGGAGAACGTAAGGCCTGATAAGGCTAGGAGGACCTGCGTGACAGAGAAGGAATCCTTCAGCTTTTCTACAACATGAGAAGTGTTCACTTCTTAAAAGTAATATCTCCTGAGAAAAACTTGTCAGTAGCCAATTTTCTGCTTGCAAAAAAGAACAGGAAAAGTTTGAAATTGTCAAAATATCCCATCTGAATTATTTATGAAGTTTTTTATTTTTATTTTTTTAAAGCAAGCTTTAATTCGATCTTTAGACAACTCAAAGACAAAAAAAAATACAAAAATGCAAATTATTTTTTTTTTAAGTACATGAGAAAACTCGTTCAGTGATATGACCCAGTAGGGTAGGGTTTCTTTTCTTTTCATTCTGTAGAAATATTAAGTAGTTTGCTTTATTTTATCCCTAATGAGCTTGGAAAAACATTTGGCCTCATGAATTCTCACAGGATCAGAAAATTCCTTGTCCTAGAAACGTGCAGATTAGAAGACAGGCTGAGGATGCTCTGTGAGAGGAGGCAGTGGTATTTTTCAGTGTCAGAGTTTATTTGTAACAAGGCAGTAGATACAATAACAGTTATATTTATTGGGCTTTCAGGCAGACAGAGAGATGTAGATAGATACAGGTAGTTATCACATTATTTTCCAACTTTTACAAAAATAGGATATATTTTATAGAGCTTACTTTACAAATAGCACAGAGAAAATATGGTTCATACCCTGAAGAATTGGGACAGCCATTTCAAAACACACTGAACAGGAAATTTTACATAAAGTAGCTCCAAGAGTTCAGTCTTAAAGCAGCCTTGAGTGTTTTTGTTTGCTTGTTTGCACGTATTATTGGAAGGGATGTTTTCATCATCATCTTCTTTCTTAGGCTGGCAGTCACTGACAGAGCATCACGGAAGGGTTTGTTAAGGGGGATTTGCCTCACGGGGATGCGTGCTGGTAAGAAAACAAGGAAATGAGTACATACCGGGTTGCACAGCCCTAATCCCTCAATCCTAAAACTAAAATGACAAAAAAAAAAAAAAAAAAAAAAAAAAAAAAAAGAAAATTACTTGTTATTTTTCTAGGAAAGGGAGGGGAGAGAAGGCAGCAAGACATGGGGCACACTGCATAGGTGTTAACCGGGGGGTGTTATTTGGGAGCCAGAAAGGTATTTCTATTCATCTGCTCCTCCCTCACCCTTTGCTAGAGCAGCTTTTCCTACAACTGTTTTCTTGAACTATAAAATCCCATACTCTTCTTATCCCCAAGAACATTATTTAATCAACTCTTTACAGCAACCAACGCATACATTCCTTCAGTATAATTCAAACAGACATTTTGTAATCCAAAACACACCAGAAATAAGACTGCCTGTTCTCTTGCATTCAGGAGTCATCTTTTGTGTAATTATGAAGAAAAACTGCTGGAAACAAATTGAAAAATGTAATAACTGGTTTGCTGTCCATGATTTACATGAAGGGTACCCTGACAGCACAACAGCATTACTAATTATGATGATCCAAACCAAATTCCCTTTGAGGCCGGTCTCTATCTCACTGCACCCAACTGTAAGAGAGATATCTAAGAAAATCACCTATTACTCGTCACTTCAGAGCAACGGCAGCCAGCATCCTGCATTGGGCTAGAGGTATCTCTCTGACAACCTCCCCAACTACACAAATTGTTGGTGAGCACCATGTTAATTCAGCCTGTCATCAGCTCTCCATTCCACCACTGTAATTCAAAAAGATGGAGTACCTGTGATCTCTTACAGGAAAACACTACTCTGGGAAAGCATCTCTCCAGGTAGATGTTATAAACTGCCACGCGGTCTCCCTTCCAGATCTGCTGTAATTGACAGGTGCTGCACCTCCATGACCGTATTCGGTCCATAATTGGTCAATACAGTAAAATTGAGCCTCTGTTACCAAAGTGCACACCCAAAACACATCAGCAAAGCTTGCGCTGGCACGGGAATGCCATTCCAACCTGTGTCAGGGCTTCTGTCAAGGCGGGGAGAGCAGTGACCGCACACTTCATGTCCCAGCTTTGACTTTGTCTCTCAAGGCCGTTCTCTCCTCCTGTTTCATCCTCTCTGGAGTGCTATAGAACATATCCTTCATCCACTCATCTCCCTCGACATATACACTTCAGGCTCAGTACTCAAGCTTTTATTTGGGAACTCCATTCACAAGAAGAATTTATTTTTAAAGAATGAAGGTTGCAAGATTGGGCCCAGGATGTTTGTTTCTGATCGAGGGGGTTGCTAAGCACACGGCACTGCAAATCAGGGTATGCTCAGGCCAAAGTGGCACAAAATTATCATTATTCTAGAATAAGACACCTTTTTTTCCAAGTTATTTCTTATCCATACATTTGTTCATATCTATGCAATGCAAAGTAACAGGTTGACTAGCATTTGAGGAAAAATACACTATTTTCAGACCAGATATCAGCTGTCAAGTTAGATAGAGAATATTGCATCAGAGATTTTACAGCCCAGTTTACAAAAATTTTATGTGTCTGTAATTCATGGGTTTTGTGTGAAATAGTTGCTTGAATATGCCATGCACGGAGTGCCCAGTAAGTATATGCATAAAGACCAGTCAAGGATTGTTTTGGGTCAGAGAATGGTCAAATGCATTCTAAAAAGAAGAAATACATGACAATAAAATGTCCATTATTGAACTGGTGAAAATCTATATGCAAGTTCTCAAAATGGAATTTAACTGGATTTCTCTTATTAAAAAACAAGGCACATGCACACAAACGTAAAGCTTTTTGGGGTTTTTTTTTGGGTTAAGTGCCCCAGAGAGAAGTGAAATGGAACCATTGACAGAAAAGTTAGTAAATTTTAAGACTCTCAGATCCTAGGACCAGGTCTGTTTTTTCACCCCTGCTGTCTCTGGGACTCTCCAGGTCAAAGACCCTCACCTAACAAGCTTCTCCATTGAGCCACAGACATAGGATAAACTCAGTGGCAAATTTTAGGAAGCCATTATTGAAGGTATTGAAGAGTTATTTCTTAGTCAATCTGATAAAGAAATGGCTGGCACAAAATCAAAGATGCCAACCGCTGAAAATCCCAGTCAGTTTCCATTTTTTTGGGATGAAAAGACATTCAAATTATAACACACAAGTATGCAACAGGCCCCGATCCAGGAAATTATATATTACTTCCACTGACCTCCAAGGTTAGATGAGTCCTTGAATTCACATCACAAATACGTTGAACTTAATATGACAAAGACATTTTGAATGCGGTGAACAGGAAGTAAATTAATAATAGAGTTTTTATGCTGAATGTGATCTTTTTACTATAACTGTAGCATACACTCAGAGCTACAATAAAACTGCTGTACCAACCTATTTTTTTCATTTGCAACTGAATAATATTAATCTCATCTGAAAAGTAATGGTTCTAACAAAACTGACTGTAGTGCAAGCAGTCAGCATTTTCAAGTCTAGCAGTTCCCAGAAGCACTGTATTTGGAGGCAGCCTTTGTAGAATAGGATCAAAAATGCAGAGAGATTTTCTGAGTTTTGATAAAGGTAGGGCTAACAGATTTTGCAGGTGTTGATCGCCTACCAGATCAGCCTCACTGAAGATAAAACTGTAAACTTGCATTCAGGTAAACTTGAAACCGGCTTCTCAAAACGACAGTATTTCCTAGGCATCAATATGACTAAGTGCATTTTAATTTCAGTCCTTCCAATACACAAGTGCTCATTACTAGATGTTTTTGAATCTCTCTGTCACTGCCTTGGGCCAGCCTTTGTCCCCCAGGAATATTGCTTTTGGCCCAACATCTTTGTATTTTCAGCCAGCTGCTAAGAAAAATCAACCCACCATTCAGTCCTCAGTTACGCAATCAAGAAATATCAGCAGGATTGAGAATATGCATGAAAGACTAAAGAATATATTTTTCTGGGAAAAAAAAAGTTATGCCCTTTATTATAATTTTAAGGTTGCATATACATACTGACATTTTTACCCCCTTTTTTTTTTTAAAGTTTATTTTTAATTTGAGTAGCTACACAAGATAAAGTGAGACAACTGGCAATTTATTAACCTTGTTTTGATAGAGAGAACTCAGCTCACACAGCCACAACGTGTAAATGAATGCAGCCACATGCTCAAACTGGCTGAGCACTAAGAATTGTGGGTCCAGTCCAGCAAAACACATTGTTTTACACTGGAAGAGGAGGCCTACTGACTACTGTGAGAACATGCATGTGTTGGTTGAAAGTGCTTTCCTGGAGAGCAGCCACAGGGCTTAGCATCTTACAGGCGTAGCATGCTCCTCTCCTCAGGAAGAGAATGACAGACAAAAGCTTCTTAATGTGAATCTTAATATTAGCTGGTATCAAATTGGAGCAGCACCACTGATATGAACAGAGTTCTCCTGATTTTTGTTTACCAGCTGAGGGACTAGCTCATTTCACCAGCCCACTTGATGCTAAAAATCGACCCGTCCCTAAGCTCAGTTAATTGAATTGAATGCAAAATACTCTATGCATTTTCTGTCTCTTTTTACCTTTCTTTCTTCTTTTCTTTTTTTTTTTTTTTTTTCTGTTTTGGCAAAGTGCCCTTATTATTTTGTATCCTAAAGCATTAGAGGCTAATAAAGAGTGCAAATGGAGAAGGAGATGAAAAAGGAGTTTGTTTGTACTTCACTCTCCATTGGCCCATTATGTTTAAATCCATTATGTAGTTTACCTGATGCTGTGTTCAGAGCAACTGAATGCTGTAGTTCTTTGTAACACTGACATTTTCGTAACACAATTTACATTTAAACCCTTTATTAGTCCAGAGAAGGCTGAGCATGAAACAATAGTAGCTCTGGGAGAGTAATTATTTCTGTTCCATTGTCTGGGATGTTAGAGCTTTTTATTAGTTACACTATACAGTACTTAACAGCTAACCAGCCTCACCATGGTTAACAATACATAAGATTTTCCCTGTCCCAGCAGCACTCCAAGTACTCCTGAAATGTTGGCTCCATCTTTAATCTTGTTATTCACAAATACCTCTAATTTTCTGGGGTGTGTGTGAAAACTACTGTACTGCCAGCAGCATAGAACACCATGCGGCAGGCTCTGTTGGGAAGGGATCTCTGCAAAATGGATGCATGAAGCTGTGGGTTGTAAGCCATTAAGCTTTCTCAGTACGCTTCTAATGAGCTTATGATAGCCTCACAAAATGACTGTTTTTACTGCAGCCTGGTAAATTACAGTATGTAGAAATTAAATCAGTGGGACCCAATGCAAGCTGTTCCTCATCAGGTTCAGCACTTCTTTTAAGAAGTGAAAAATTATGACATACTAGAACAGTCATGTCATATGCTGGAAGTGTAGCGTACTTAGTTAATTTCTACAATTATCTGTATAACACTTCTCATTGTGTCCCGCAAAAACCAAGTACTTCCTCTCTTGCGCTGTTCCTTCGCAGTTCAAAATTGGTGTTGCAATGCATGTGAATAATAAATTTGCCACAGCTGCTAAAAGTTAAATGCCAACAAAACAGCTCTCTGTGGCCTTGATCCTTCTCCCGTGGAGGCCAGTGGCAAAGTCCCAACTGATTTTTTTTGATCACTTGTAACCTTCTGCATTACATTAAAACCGTTTTTCATATATTACCTCCTTGGCAGTCACAGGGAACCATTAAAAATGCTCATAGATGTTATTTCTACATCTTCACATATTGCCTCAATTCTTTCTTCCATCAGTTTTATTTTGGTGTGACCTGAGTGGATTAGCTCCTGGTGTTCATCATTCCAAGTGACACCACTATGAAAGAAACCTTTTGGGGAATTGGTGTATATATTACATGAAAATGTGTCTGTCTCTCTATTTCTTTCTCCGGCTTTTTCTCTACTTCTCTTTTAATGCTGTGGCATCTGAACAATATTAATTACAGTTTGCTAAACAGTATGAGCTGTTTTAAAATTGCTACTTAATCACCACTGCAACTGGAATTGACTTGGCCTTGCTGAACCCAGCAGAGCCATGCCAGTTTACATCACCTGAAGACAGCTTTGTGTATAATTTTAACAGAGCAGTCTGTGGCATCAAGATGTAAATTCCTCAGAATCTGTCTGAAGGTAAGTGGTGACATCAATACTCTATAAACATGATGTATGATTGTTAAGACTGTGCAGAAAGTATTCTGCAAGATGACTTTTACTGCGGGGGCTGGAGGCTGGGCAATAACCAGCAGAAGTCTTACAGGAGGTGGTACATCAAAGACAAGCTGGTAATTCAGAATTATTTTCCAAAGGGCATCTCTCAGAAGCATTTTCCAGGCCCTGGGGCTGGGGCTGTACTTCAGCTCTGTCTCAGCACATGCAGGTGGGCAGACTGGCTGCAGGGCTTCTTGCTGATCGCCCTGGTTTCAGAGAGGTCTTCTACCTGGTCACTCCTGTGCACTCCCAGCTGTGCAGTTTAGCTGGCCAACTTGTTGTCCATCAGGACTCCCGTGTCCCTCTCTACAGAGCTGCTTTACAGCAGGTCAGCCCCTAGCCTGTACTGGTACTTGGGGTTATTCGTCCCCACGTGCAAGACCCTGCACTTGCCTCTGCTGAACTTCATTAGGTTCTTCTCCACCCAACTCCCTAGCCCATCTGTGTGTCACTGAATGGTGGCACAGCCTTCTGGTGTGTCAGCCACTCCTCCCAGTTTTGTAATATCATCAAATATACTGTCCCCTTATCTAGGTCAATGATGAATATGTTGAATAAAACTGGACCCAGTACTGACCCCTGGGGAATATCCCTAGTTACAGGCCTCTAACTGGACTCTGTACTGCTGATCGCAACCCTCTGAGCTCTGTCATTCAGCCAGTTCTCAGTCCACCTCACTGTCACCTCATCTAACACACACTTCCTAAGCTTATCTATGAGGATGTTATGGGAGAAACTGTCAAAAGCCTTGCTGAAGTCGAGGTAGACAACACCCACTGCTCTCCTTCATTTACCCAGCCAGTTGTCCCATCATAGAAAGCTACTGGTCGAGCATGATTTCCCCTTGGTGAATCCATTCTGACCGCTCTCAATAATCTTCTTTTCCTCCACATGCTTAAAGGTGACATCCAGAATCCTCCTAGTCAAGCATCGAGAAAAACACCAAGTTACACAAATTATCCTTAAGCCTCTCTGAAATTAAAATCAAATTACATTGGAAAGAGAAAGTAACTAGACTGTGAATGCTTGATAATGCAATTGATGACAATGAAAGGGAAAGATAAAATGAAAATGGCTGCTACATTTTTGTGTCCCTGCAACACTCAAAATTAAAACATACATGCCAAGCTGGAAACCTGTTAAGAAAACCATTTAATTCTGTAAACAAACAAAAAAAAACCCCAAACAAACAAAAAACCCCCAACTAAATCTAATAATGTATAAAAGCTAAATTAACTAGTGAAATGAAGATGAACTTCAGGTGGGTTTATGAGCAGTTAGGAAAATATGGCATAATATCATTTCCCAGCACTTTTAAGCAACTGTATTGTAGATGGCAGCAGTATTTGGAGAGCCTTCCAGCATTCACAATATTAAGCCAGTAGGATATATTCCATTTGTTCTTTTTCCATTTACATATTGATCTGAATACAAATAACAATGTTGGCATATCAACTACTGCATGAGTATTTTATGTAGTTATGCAAATGCACATGTACATTTTTATGAAGAAAATAAGGTAGTTTCTTTCCTTATTTTGTTCATGTATGTATCAATCTCTCCACTACTGGGCTGTGCCTGTCATTAATTGACCTCTGTGAGATCCTGTGCATTACCACACATAATAGGATGTTATGTTGTTATAAACTGATAATTCAGCCTGCCCTCCTGCCTTTCTGCCTTCTCCTTCTTTTCTTTCTACTTTCTTTCTTTTTCTCCTTCCCTCTCTCGTTCTTTCCTTCCTTAGCTACGTTTAAAAATTGGCATCATATACCATGCATATGTGAAACATCAGAGATGATTAGTACAGACAGGAGATCGGAAAACCATGAAGCACTTCTGAAACCCTGATAGGAAGTGACTCTTCCTGGTTGTTGATTTATTGATGCTGACAATGTTAGTTTTTTTCTCATTTTTAAAAAACTGAAAGTACCTTGGTACTTGGAAAAATACTGAAGCTAAGTAAATAATGGAAAAAAACCACAGCCCTCTGTGGGATTGAATGTCCCTGCTCCTGAAAGAACCTTCATGTGTAGCTTAAAAAAAAAAAAAGAAAAAAAAAAAAAAAGGAAGAAAAACAGGAAAAAGAAAAGGTTAAAAATGAAAGGCTTTCAGAGATGCTGCTTTACAAGCATCCAGTATAATTTTCAGATGCTTACAAAGATCCAGCCCAGAAGCTATTTTGTTTCTTTAGAACCAGAGCCAGTATTATTCAACCTCTGTCAAGTCAAGGTCTGGGAATAACAACACCTTTTCAAAAGCTGTCTTCCAATAGCCATACACCAATAAACTGACTAATGAGGGCATTTGACTTTAAAGTGTCCGGAGGAGGCTGAACACATGAAGTAGTAATTTTAAAGGTGAAAGTTTCTTAGATATTTTCTTTTAAAGGGCATAAGATAATTGCCTTTTTTTTTTACTAGCTTTTAAAAAATCACTTGCAAACTTGTTTTAAGTCCTCTTAACAGACAAAAATATATAACCAATGTGTCACTGGATTGTGAAAGTCACCAAGAAACCAGAAGATTTCCACACCCTCAGTTTACTCTGGCAACCAAGTGCATTCATGATAGCAACAAAGAAAGCAGAATTATATTATTTTAGTCTATAAAAAAGATGAAGAATGAATGTTGTGGATCCAAGAAAAAAATAAAATAAAATGGACAGTCCAAGCTTTCATAGAATTTAAGACGAACGTATGATTTTTGAGCACTTAAACTTTCAAAGACAGAAAAACTCAGAAGCATGCATGTTTTCAAAGGGATTTACTCTGGCTTCAGGTTGGTGACCACGCATGCCTTCACCCTGTTTCAACTCTGGTGGGCTTGGAGCCTCAGACTCAGAGCCTCAGGCTTGGACTACACCAGCAAATTAAGGAGTTCCTGAGCACTGCAGTGCAGTGAATATTGCTGAATTTTTATAGCCCTAGCACTGTTTTGGCCCTGCTCAACTGAGTGTTCCCCCAAACACTTCTCAGGTGCATCTGAGAGTTAGTATGTTCTGAGCAGCTTGCGTGGACCCTGACCTGGAGAGCAAGAGCTTTGCACAGTGTGGAGGTAAGCCTTTGAATAGGCAGGCCTTTGAACACTGCAGAGGCAGCCAGCTGGCCTCCTTAGGAAAAAAAATATTTGATTTAGTAGCACAGAGAGACACTGTGAATAGCTGCCATATACTCAGGCTTGAACGCAGAACCACTTCACCAGATTTTTGGACCTCATGTGTCTTATGAGTAGAAGAACTGTAAGAGACATCGTAGTGAAGTATATTGTCTGTCTAGGTTTCCATGATAGTCTCCATAAGGCATTTCTAATAATAAGAACCATTTCACCTTTTTGTGTTCAAGTGTCTGATAAACATATCCAGATATTAGCATAGCCAAGGGACGTAGCTAAGGCCATGTTTTCTCAAACATATATATATTACTTGCACATATATATTATTGTATTATAGCCTGATTCTACAGACAGCTACAGCAACAAAGCTCTACAGCGCTCCTAACTCTTCCAAAATATTTTCCCTAACAGTGAAAGCCAAGAGAAATTTCTGGTGTGTTTTCTACCTTGCTGCTAAAGAGTCCAGAAAAATTTCTACTGAAATCAGCAGCTGAATTCCAGTTGTCTCCACCAGGTCGATGATTTTGCACACGCAGCCAAAGCCGCTGTGAGAGCCAGATTCTCAGCTGGTGTCCATTGACTTTCAGGGAGATAGGCCAGGTCACATCGGCTGGGGATTTTGCCAGAGATGTTGGCAAAAAAGCACAGATGAAAAGAGTCAGCTATGCGAGGCTGATAGTTAACTTGGCACATCTGAAAGAAGCTGAAGCACCACTACAAGGGATGCATTTACTGCAAAGTACAACAGGGAAAGAAAGTATATTCAGAAGATGGATGTCCCTAACCCTCTAGGAAACCATAATGATATGTCAGGCTGAGATTTCTTCACACAGAAGCCATGGTAAGGATGACTTAGTTCTGTCCTAAACGGCTGTCTTTAAATTGCTCCCTTTTTTTCTGCTCTAAGAATAACAACGATAGCAGCCAAACCGCATGCTCTTTGGGACAAACCACACTCCCAACAGCACAGTAGACCACTTCGGTGATAAGAACTTCATGTCCCAGACTGGCTTATGACTCCATGATGGCTGCTGGAGAGCAGCTCAGGGCCCTGGGGCTCCCTGCCCACCTTTGTGCTGAGAGCTGTGGCTGTAGATCACCCACCCACACACCATTTATCTGCTTTCAGCCCGGCGAAGGAAGCCTTCAAATAAAGTAAGATAAAACCCATGGGTGAAATAGGGAAGAGGTGGTCAGGTAGACATGCAGATGAATAGATCGTGTAGGCTTGAATCAACTGCCTTCATCCCAGTTGTGACTCCTCTTTGGTGCTTCTGGTAACATGGGTAATGATGCCATCATGAGACCTAGTCCTTCAGCTCTTTTTTATCAGCTACTTATTCTTTGCCCTTTAAAATGACTATAAAAACCATATTGATGAGTATCAGAAAAGATCTGATATTCCCTGATGAATTATGTCCAGGGAAAAAAAATCCTATATTTTTCAGAGAAAAAAATAATTTTACATTCAGCAACAAATTGGGTAAAACATACACTAAGATTTTATATTGAATGTGCATATGAACTTGACTATGGTACAAAATTTCCCAAACCGTAAGCTTACAGAAACTTTCTGATTTTGCATTGTTCCTTTTCAAATTGAGACAAAATTAAGATTTCACAGGATAAAACCAGTCATAGTATAGAGCATATGACAGCCTGTGTGTCGGGAGCAGGACGGGAACTCCTCTGAAAGTAAAAACTGACTGTGGCCTAATTTCTGAAAGTTTCTAGTGAGACAGCTGATACTGACAACTGTCGGAAACACAGTTCTGAAGAGAAAGGATATTGGTCTCATCCAACGTGGTATAAACTTTGGTCTTGAGAAGCTTAATGTAAAGAAATAAAATGTTACCTTTGCCTTGTCTTATATCAGTGAAAAGGTAGTTGTTAATAATCTAACCATTTAATATATTGCTCTATTTATTAATGCATATTTAATGAAGGATAAATTGTTAAAATTATCCTTCAGTGCAAACAGGGGGAGGGGACTTGGAAGTGCCATGACGAAATCCACAGTTGAGGCGTTTAGTCCCCTCTCCTTTTCCACTCATTATGTATCCGATGCTGTTTATGGATTAAGTGGAGTTTCTACTATAAACAAAAAGTAGCTATATATAAAGGTTACTGTGCCTCTGCTACAAATTACTGCTGGAGATAGTCTAGTCCTGCTAAAAGTAGTAGTGCTTTACCTTGTTGAACTTTCAGGATATTAGTACTAAGTTTCCTTAAACCCCTCCTGCTCCCTTCATGCCCTGTGTGTTATGATGTGCTACTCAAGCTTTAATGAAGGTCGTTTACAGACATTTTCCCCTCAGTGTTGGACCTTCTCAAATTAAAGCTGTGTCATCCTGAACTATATCAGAGTTCATGATAAATCAAGTTGCTCCACTGGTTCTTCCCACCAGACAGCCAAAGAAGGAATCCAGGACTACAGGCATGTATTTGAAGTGTGCTCTTGGATAATGGCTCAGGATCATCTTTGAACCAGCATCCTATAAATATTTGACAATTCTGAAAGCCTGTATTCATTATGTTACACAACAGAAACATAAACTCATGTGCTCAGTTTAAGCATGTATTTTGTTCAAGGTCACATCAGCAATTGGCTATAGAATGTATCAGGAGTCAAATTGTGAAATTGTCTTTGTAGTTTTTAATATGGGCTATAGAGAGTTTTTATTTCTTTGTGTTTGCTTTCCAAAGATACTTGCATAAATCTCCACAGGAGTTTGTACAGATGAAATGTTCTCTGTGTATAATATTTTTAACAAATCCACTACCCCACCTAGTTCAGCTTGAGTGTAGTTGTAACTTTTCTCCATTGTTTGTTGATTTGAGAACAAATTATTTTTTTCTTTTTAAAATTAATACTAAAGCTCACTAGAAGAGAATGTCACTTCCAAAACTCCATTGGTCTTCACTACTGTCAAATGTCTTTGAATAATATGCTGTTCCAAATCGTATTAGTTGGGCAATAATCATATAGCAGTCACCTTCAATCAAAGCAAAAAAAATTTTTTTTAATGATTATAGCTATAGGGCAAGGTGTAATGGTTTTAAATGAAAACAGGGTAGATTTAGACTAGACATAAGAAAGAAATTTTTTACAATGAGGGTGGTGAAACAGTGGCACAGGTTTCCCAGAAAGGTGGTAGATGTCCCAACCCTGGAAACGTTCACGGTCAGGTTTGATGGCAATCTGAGCAACATGATCCAGTTGAAAACGTCCCTGTTCATTGCATGGGAGGCTGAACTAGATGACCTTTTAAGGTTCCTTCCAACCCAAACTATTCTATCATTCTACTATTATTACTCATGAAGACTTAACCTTAGTTTAAATAAACTGTGAAATAACCAAGTCATCTGTAGTACATAATACACATACTGCTTGAGAGAAGTCTTAGTGATGCTTTATATTTTCTGCAAAAATATAGGGTGATGTGAACTACTGAAATAATAAAATTATTGCAGAATAAGAATCCCTTTTACCTGCAGTTAAATGCCATGTTTCATTCTCAGATCTCTCATACTTTTAACTGCAAGACAATGCTTGATAAAGGTGAAAGTATTAGGCTATGAAACAGGAATCACTAACTTTTCTGAATGGCTGTAAGGCTGACTCTTTCCTTTAGGAAAGCACTTATAACATATTCCCCATATCTGATACTTATTTCATGCTGATTTCCCAGCAGTGTAATTCCATTCACTTCAGTAGAAGGCTTCATGATTTACACTAGCATAAATGAAAATACAATCAGGTTTCTCATTTTAAAGATGGAAATCATAGTTATCATTCTCCCTTTGGGTAATGTAGAGATTAATTAGTATTAGTCTGTGCTCGTGAAATGTTTTTAAAAAATATAGTGGTAACTATGATAAATATTATTTCTTTTGTGCTGAAAGTTCATGCTGACTTGCAAAAGTGTTTCTAAGTTAGGTCAATGTAGCAGTAATTTGAGAAGGTGAAGGTTTAACTTCTTGATAATGGAGATTTACAACCTTGTGAGATTTTCCAGCTTTGAAATAATATTAATTGTAATAATTCAGTCTTTGCATCACATTCATTCCTTCTTCCTCTTTAAGGAGTTAATAATAATTTTAAACATTTGAATTACATCTGAATAAGAAATAACCATATACCTTAAGGTAACCTCCTCTTCCTGAATTCAAAGGCAGTTTTTATTCCATTCTGGCAACACAGAGAGGCCTAAAATTGTGAATTATTAATGCCTGCATCCATTTTTAAGTCTCTTTAGAAAAGAGATAAAAGAGGCCTTGTTGTAAATGACAATTAGATCTATCATCTATGGAAGATCATAACATTATCAAGTGGTAATCATCTCATAGAGGGAAAAGAAAGCAATTAACAATTCTGAAAAGAAATAGAATAGACACAGATATTATCAATGCATTTGTTAAGTTCCTTCAAAGAACGAATTGTATGTGTACATGAATTTGGAGGCTGGGGTGATTTGAGAACACGGAAACTTATCAGGACGGCAGACAAAATACTGTAAAACAGGCCTTTTACTGTGAGGGGTCTTTGTAAGGATTTTAAAACTGCCTACCCAAATTTAACATAAATCTTCCATACTGCAATTAAATATTAGAAGTCACAAAGGTTCAAACAAGATTGCAAAGAAGCCATAAACACCTGCAGATTACTTGCTCAAAATTAATCATTCATCTGCCCACTTTAATTAATTTTTTCCCAAGTTAAAACAATCAGAGGAGCAATATTCAACTGTGCATGAGGAATATGCTAGTAACAATGAATATTTTAACTAAAGCCTTGTAGGAGTCAGATAAACAAAAATGACTCTTGTCTAAAGACTTTGGAAACTGTAGGACATGCTTGTGAAAAATCAAGTTCTGATATGCTCCTTTTTGTCAGCTTGCGCCCTGTTATGACCTATACGTTTTTTGAAAGCCTTGCATAACCAAAATGCACATCTGAAAGATACAAACTGAACTTTGATGTTGTTTGGACCAATACAGAAAGTCTGTATTCGATTCTCTGGATTATGTCCAGCAGGGTGTCAACTGATGACCAGATAGGTACTATTTTTTTCAGATCTGCTGTTATGCAGTGAGAACCTTGCCTACCACTGCAGCTTTATATTAGTAAGTATTTTGCATATGTCTCCTGAAGATTTGTACCCACAAATGGATCTCAAGCCAGAAGTCCTGTTCTGGGCTGCATCTTGCAAAGTTCCCAAGATATAAGCCATTCACTGCATGTTGGTGGAGGGCTATAAAGGCAAATGTTGAATCCTTTCCTAGCTCCTGTGTCACTGAAAGAAGCTAGAGCACACCTTTATACTTTTGCTTATTTCTCATTTGAATGAAGCTAGAAAGTTGGACCTGGGCTTTATAGTATTTAAACTGATTTACACATCAATCATCTCATTCATGTTAAGTTCCTACTTTTGCAGCATATTTTAGTTTAAAAGGTCTTGTGTATTTTTTATAAGCTTCACTATCTAAGGCATGGTTTAGACAAATTTATTTTAAATTTTTCAGATGTGCCTACAAAAATATATTGATGCATAAACACACTTCATATATAAATGAAATTGGTTCTCTCAACCAGCACGTATGTTTCTATTGTGAGGGGGATTAAAGTTGGATTGGGACAGATTTGTTTCACATACGCTGATAAGCTTGGGCACTAATGCAGCCTGAACATTTAATAGAGTGCACAGACAATGAAAAGATGTGCAAAACCGGTTACTGTGTGATGTCTGAACC
Source organism: Nycticryphes semicollaris (assembly GCA_013400055.1). Taxonomy (NCBI): domain Eukaryota; kingdom Metazoa; phylum Chordata; class Aves; order Charadriiformes; family Rostratulidae; genus Nycticryphes; species Nycticryphes semicollaris. Next base: position 383,779 of record VXBJ01000269.1, read on the forward strand.
TTGATCCAGTTCATCCACAAAACTCCTCCTCTGTTTGCATCCTGCCAAAACAAAGTAACTCTGCTAATACAGTACAGTGTCACGAGGAAATCAAACATCATCCCCCGCACTGTGGGAACAGATCTATAGAAGACAGACTCATGAAAGAAAGAATAAAAATTCTACTAACTCTCAGAGAAGCGAATGTGATTGATGACCCCACTGAGGACAGGAACAGGCTTTGCATATTTTATGCCAATTTCATGGAGCATTTCTGTTAAAAAGCTGATTTTTTTCACCCTCCAAATCGGAAAAACAAATATGTATTTAAAAAACCCCACTGATATGTCTACACTTTATTATCTACACTTTTTTTTAGGAAATTTTTAGCTGAAAAAAAGTGTTTTAATTACTAAATATTATCATAGAGCCTCATGAGGAAGGTAATTCACAAGTTGAATGCTGTCGTTTTCTTCCACAGCCAAGTTCATCAGCTGGAATGTATCTCTCCTGAGTCACTTTTTTGAGGTTGTAAATGGAACACTGTAGGCATCAGAACTTGTGACTACAAGTTACCAGCAGCCACTAAAACCAAGCACTTGAGGTACTGCAGTAGAAAGGAGTCTTAAATCTTAGTGTCCCAGAGATACAACTGTACATCAGTAGGGAGGTTTTACTGTTAGAATCTTGGTCTGTCTACCTGTAATAGAAAGCTACATGGATATTTTGGAAGCTATGTCTAGCCTCTGTGCTGTTCTGTACTGTACTGTTGCCAAGGCTCTGCTTGTTGCTGGGAAGGCACTTAGGTCATTAGGTAACCACAGGTTCTTCTCGCCGGGTTGTCACACATGGGTTTCATCGTATAACAAAGCAAATTGTCCACCAGCTATGGCTGACAAAACAGGTAGGACCTAAGTCAAGCAAGAGAGAATGGTAAGTCTGTGAAATAAAGAAATATCAATAAAATACTATGTTAAATTATAATAAAGTATACTGTATCTTTAAGAATAGGCCATAACCCTCTTCTGAGTTGCTGAATATGATTATTCATTATTGTTATTATTATCACTTATGCTGTTCTTAAGATGATAAAATTTTATTTAATGGTAGTTCAGTCTTTATTATTAGGTATTTAATTAAGTGAATAGATTTATCATACACATTTTTCTTAATTGACCTGTGTCAGGTAGCTATAAGGAAAAGGCAGATCTAACATACATCTCTTCAGCTTTTAAATGTCAGCAATAGCATGATACAGCATTCAATTGCTGTATTAACTTCTATACTGAACTCTACCCTCGCCCACAAATAAAACAAGGGTTACCCCTAATACATAAGAGAATTGACTTGAACAATATTATCAAAATGTGTAAGGATGAAAACTAAAAATAAGGAAAGAAAAAGAAGAAAAAGCAAACAAATTAGAATAGCATGATACACTGTTTTATATGACATGTTAATCATCTATTATTTATTCTAAGTGCTTTTTGAGTTCTCATCTAATTTCACTATAGCATCACAGATAGACTGTAGTCACCTTTTCCTGAATGTGAATAATTGATAAGCAATATTTAGCTTGCAAATAGGAAGCTGATACATACTCTTTGGAAAAGCATGCACTGCTTCTCCCCTTGGGTGAAATCTGCCCCATCTGCATAAAATCATTCTATAAAGCACTGAGGGCTTTAGGAAGCAGAATCCACTCCTTCCAACCAATATCTGCAGTCCTCATGACTGATTCTTACATTTTGTTCCCGCCTTACCTTCTTCACAGCTTTTGACACCCACTTACAGCAAAAGTCTTTTTTTTTTCCTGTGTACATTGGTATTTTGGCTCAGTGTTTTTGCTCCCAGGGCCCTAGACAGACACTGAACACTGCACAGGAGAGTGTGCTGGATGTATACACAGGATAAATTTCACTATGGGTGCCTGTGAAAAAGGACGCCCATAGCATTGCCTATGATTCTGGGAATCACGCTGGCAATTTCTGATAAAGATTCTGGAGTATCTAATAAAGAGAACTTGGAATCTACAAAGGGCTGTGCAGATTTCCTCAGCTGAGAGTGCACACGGGGAGATTAGGGAATGTGGGGTGAATATGCACACCACGTAGATGTGAGCACTACATTTTGTGTTATGTTTGCCTTTAAAAACTCACAGTTCCTTGATTGAACAACAAGGATGCAGTACATTATAACTCCTATGTTTCTCACGAGAGAAATTTTCGCACTTTTGACAAACTAGATTTCATTAATTTTCACCTTTCCACTCAGAGGTGTTCTCGTTTTCTTTGCTATCATGTTCTGGGTATCAAGGAGAGTATAATTGCAAAAGTATTTATAATAATTTATCATGGTTACCTGCTGCTAAAGTTCTAGGTGATTACATGGCTAGTTCTGTCCTGGCTATATTTCAATAACTAAATGGACAAAAACCGCCTCCAGGAATAAAATTTATAACAAATCAGAACTTTCTGACTTCACAGCTGAGCTATAATAATTGATGGTACAGATATCCATTTCTGGTGCATGTATGCTAATAAAGTTTTTTTTTGTTGTTTGAATTCCATTTGCCATATATGCAAATGTCTACTTAGTTTTATACTTTTACTCTTTTCTTCTAAATCTTTTAATTCATCAGGCTTTTTGCCAAAAAAAACCCCAAAATCTAACTCTTTACAGATTTTGCTTATATCTCTCAGTGAAAAATGAACTCTTGATTATAAATATTTTTTTTCTTTGTGTTTTGATTTGCCTTTAGTGCTTTCCATATTGCCTGAGGTTTACTTGATTTATACATTCACTAACATTTATGGGCATACTGGTAACACACTGATTAGTTGGCAAATATATTAGTACTATATATATATATATATTTTTTTTTTTTTTAAAGGGAGGCATGGTTCCTTAATTCTGAAGCAGTTATCTCAATTTGGGAAGAGAGGTTTAATATTTTACTGACACCATTAGATTGCCTATCAATTACTCTTTCATCACAGTTGCTCCTACTAAACAGTCAGTTAACATATTTAGTAATCATGTGTCCAAACCGTTTGATTCAAAATGTTCATTGTTGCCTCCAAATATGAAAATAACGTAGTTTCCCAACCCTTGAACTGCTACCATAATGGACCAAAACCAACTTAATTTAGTTGCATAAGTATTCCCATTCAAATCGTTTTATCAGTAACGGCTGCAAATG
>VXBJ01000269.1:386967-434818 GCA_013400055.1 Nycticryphes semicollaris
AAATGAACCATGAAATTTAGCTGTTTTCTAGTCAAGTATAATCTAGCGGAATATCTCACGTAGCTTTAGATCTTGATGTAAAATATTCTGATCTAGTTTAAGTTGATTCAGAATGTACATGCCAACCTGACAAAAGGATTTGGAGTTGTTTCCTACTAATATAAATTAAAATTAAGGCAGAAAACATTGCGCATTTCTGTGGGGACTCAGAGTGATTGCTAGAGGACTTCAATGATTTCCTTTTTCCACTCAGACTCTTAAAAATTTTTTTATTAAATAATTAATTAAAAAAGTTAAAAGGTAGTGGTGAGAAATAATATTCTAGGCCACAAAAATTCTAATGACTACTTCTGGGCAAAGAGTTAATAAAAGTGGTTTGTTCTTTCTTTAAATTTTATGGAGCTTAGTAAGGATGTAATTCATTGATTGTGTATTTTGGGTCTCATTTAAGTAGCAAAATACAATATCTATTGTTTGCATGTTTATATATGCCAGCAGTTATTACACATAATAACAAACAAAATACCATAATATGCACAATTTAATTATATAAATTCAATTAATTCTCATAAACAGATGGATGGCAGAGTGGAGGAAGTCAGAACTAGTCATTGTCAAAATGACAATACAGTTTGAATAAATTTATTCAAGAGGTATTAACTCCAATTCCAGTATTAAAAGATGTTACCTTAACATTATTTTTATGGTCTACCATGGAATGTTTTTTTATTAGTGTCATCACGGTGTATTAACAGACCAACTCTGCATGAGGAACACCAGCCCACTTCATGCCATTTATACATTTCTGATATTTTACACAAAACCTATATTAAAACAACTTTATTAGGGGTTTAAGTCATACCTCTTTAATGTATTAGGAAATGTCACAGTTACAGTGGCCTGGACAGCCTCATTTTAGTTCCTGGCATTATTAGTCATCTCATTAACATATCCTGCATGCTGTTCCATGACCAACCACTATCTGAGCTTTCCATGAGACACTTGCCCCCTTCTGCACATAGGCTGGACTATGTTCATTTAATCAGCAGGCATTCAATATTTGTTTATTTGTCTGTCTGTTTCTCACTTTTCACCATATGGCCCTAGGCTGTGTATATATTGAACAAACCAAGCACTAAGAAATAGTTATTCTTTCCCTTGGGAACACTTCTATAGCCATCCTTCCTGTACCATTGAAATACCGCACAAATACGGATCCTTTTATCTGCCCAAAAGGAGTGTTCAGAAGAGAGAGGTTATGCAAAAAGCACTTTACAGATAGGAATTCGAGGCACACAAGGTCAGAGTCAACAGTTTGACTTAAATTTTGACTAATTTTTAAATGACTCGTTTTTTGTAACACGTAACATGTGGACCCATACACAGCTGGTCACAGCTTCCATCAACTTCATTCACAGGTATGACTATTGCATAGATCTTGAAGCAAATATCTACATTGCAGAGGTCCACATGCAAGTCCTGAGATATCAGAAAGACTGGTCTGACAGGGTGGTCCATGCACGGGCCAGATGATTCTCATGTCTTGGGATGGTGGCTGAGCAAAAGAAAGAGGCATGACTATTTTGTGGAAGTGGAAAGTCTTGGAAGGAAGACTTTCTTGGAGTGGAAGATCTCCAAATGTCAGGGAGGGATCAGCTCACCAAGAGGGTGATCAACACGAAGATCACCACGACAGGGTGAAGAAGAGGGCAACCTCAATGAAAGCCAGAAATGGAACAGAGGCAAACTGATAACAAATGCCCCAGCACACATCCTCCCGGGGAAAANCAGAACCGCAGCCCCAGCCCCAGTGCTGCAGCTCCTCAAGATGGAAAAGGAATAAACATGCATGTCTGTGTAGCAGAGCTTTACAGCACGGGGGAGAAAGGCTGTCATGAGACTTCAGGTGATCTAGACTGTTGAGACAATAATTTCAGAAGAGTGCCAGGCAATTATGTTATTTCAATTTCATGTAAGCATTTTCTATTGCAACAGATGGGTAGAGCTGTCTCATTTGAGTATTTGTATTATATTGTGTTAAAAAGGTCATGAAGGGAATCAGGAGAGTGTTACGTTTACCTTGTCTTAAAGTTACTACACTTTGCAAAATACTCTGTTGTCCTGGAAAGCAGGATAAAGAGAAAGATTACTCCCAGAGTAGCCCTAATGAGCATGACAGGTTCTGGAAAACTTTCTGGAGTATAGAGTGGAGTGGGCAGTGGCAAAGACAAAATGGGAAACTACAAAAAAGTTCCCTGTCCAGTAAGTGAAGCTGTCCCAAATTAGGTCTGAGGAGTGTCAGATGAGAGCTTTCCTGAAAAGTCATAAGGAAGGTCTGTAGAGATAGAGAGAATGCAGTTTTCCTTAAACTGAAAACATGCTGAAGGTTAGACTTAAACACAGCACGGAAAAAAAGATGTAAACATTGCAAAGACACAGTGGTTGGGAAGTTGATTTGTTTCCAAACACCTTGTTTAATCTGTCTCACCCAGTGCTTCTAAGGCTTTCCCTATTTAGTGAATTATCTCACTGTAGTTTGCTTGGTTTTGTTGTTCTTTAAATAAAACATTAGCTTTGGAGATTGGATGTCATTACTGCTTTTTGGCATGCTTGCATCAAAAATTAGAAGAAGGGAAAGTGCTTTCACTCGGCCAAAGATGGCTCCCTGGAGCCAGCCATGATGTGATCTTCCCCAGCCTGATACAAGAAGTAGGAGGTCAGAAAACTGCCAAAGTGCACATATAAGCTGTAGAAAATGCATCTTTCATATAGAAGAGCCACAAAACATCAGTTTAACCTTCATGGTAACTGACACCCTGGAGGTCTGGTCATAGCTGCAGGGCAGTGCATACTGGGAATTTATTTTTTGTTGAATGTCGTTGAATCACAGAACGGTTAATTGGAAGGGATGTTAAAGACCACTTAGTTCCAACCCCCGTGCCATGGGCAGGGACACCTGCCACCAGACCAAGTTGCTCAAAGCCCCATCCAGCCTGGTCTTGAACACCTCCAGGGGAGGGGCATCCACAACTTCTCTGGGCAACCTGTTCCAGTGTCTCACCATCCTCACAGCAAAGAATTTCTTCCTGATATGTAACCTAAATCTTCACTGTTTCAGATTAACCACTCTCCTCCTTACCAACAAACCTATGAAAAGTTCTGTTCCTTCTGTGTTTATAGGATTTTAGTACTCAGGTTTGGATATGGACCACTTGCTTATCTTGATCGTCAGGCCTTTGTGATTCTTGCCCCATGTCAGCACTACCTGATTTGACTAACATAATATTTCTCTTGGAATTTCAGCACTATTGCCGGATCTCAGAGGATTTTATCTTTTAGACTACATGATTAGTCCTTTTTTATTATGCTCAAAAATCTAATTGAACAAGTTTTGAACAAAGAATGTCCGATTGTCCAATTCTACACCTTCTATTCCAGTAAGAGTACAATGGCTTCTGTTTTCTAATTTTTGTGCTTTGTTCAACATAAAAAATCAACACTCTGTCTCAGTTCATAGATCTCTTTGTTTCAGCTTCCCTTTCTTTGGTGTTGCTTATTCCTTCCTCTGTTGCATGCACACGTTTGGTTAATTTATCCAATTTAGCATCCATTGCATCTCCCTTTCATTTAAGTCTCTCCCATGCTGTGAAGAATGACTGTCCAGGTCCATTTTATTTCTCTAAATATTGCTGCAATATCTGCAGGAGCTTCTTTTCCCTAAAGGGCACTAAGACAGATGCTGTGTTTTCTAAAATGTTTGTGAATTCTCTTGAGCAGCCTTCACTGGGTTTCTGTGGACTACACGACACTTCTAAACTGTTGTTCCTCTTAATGATCTGTTGCTTTACAGTGATCTTTTTGCTCATCTTTCCCCAATGCTGGCAAAAAGTTACAAGACAGAGAGAAAGAACTACAAATTTGAATATTTGACCAGTTTGCCATTGGCCTTAAGCGACGAGGGACAGACTTATGGCATCTACCTCCAACGCAATTCACAACCAAGCCTACAGGGATAGTGTATTGAGTTTGGTGGGTGCCTAGACCTTGAGAAAACATTAAAAATGGGACACATTTTTCAGAAGCAAGGGGGATCAGTTATTTTTTGTCAAGTCTTATTGAGCAGAATGCAGTGTCCTGCTCATGCCTTTTGCCAGATAGCAAAGGCCATATTTGCAGCTGAGTGGATAAGGGGCCAGGGGGACAACTCCTGAATGCCTTTGGAGAGGAAGTCTAGGACAATGGCAAAGTCCAGATCAACTTCACAAGTAGTACATGTCTGTATTGGAATTTTCCATTTTAGTAGCCTTCCATTAAGGCATACGTAGTGTGTCCCTATTCCTATTACTAATACTAAAAGAACAGATAACAATAGTTTCTTTTATTTTATTTAAAGTTGGTAAAACCCAAACCAGGAGGAAATGATAATTTTCATAATCAGGATTCTTTTTCCTTCAGCAGCTTAAATTAAAAATACCTCAAAAGTATTTGTCCTAGGCAATGGTAGACATTGAACATTTTTGTCACTTTGTCTTTCAGAAGTTTCTGGTCCAATTCCCCGGAGGTCAGTTTCTATTTCACATGTGATATCTTTGCTGCAATTGCAGAAGAAAGTCAGAAGATTATTAAATATGCAGAGCTGCGGACAGTAATGGTCAAGGCTGAGTCTGCAAAAAAGAAGAAAATGTGAAAGAGCAATACATGTCCTCAATCTGTTTTTATTACTGATGAGATGGGATTTTAAGGCATTTATCTCTCACCTTTCAAGTACCAAATTCTCTTCAGAAAACACATATAATTTACATTCCGTACTAATTTTTCTTAAAATATTCCATTGCTTATTTCTTGGACATGTGGCTTGACCTTGAACTGAGACTTCAGCAAAATAAGTAGATTATTACCTGGAATAAAAAACAAGTGATGTGCTGTGCTGGCCATACACATTTCAGGATGCCCATTCTAAGAGCTCTGAAAGAGGTTTGGATATAATAAATATTTATCCTGTGAAATGAAGTAATTTTTTAGTGTCTTTCAAAAACTGAGACACCAAATCATTAGACACTTTTGTAAATTTTGGCCATATGTGCACGTGTGTATTTATCTGCATGTATAATTATGTTATTGTAAACCTTTCAATTTTCTCTAATTTCCCTGAAAAAATTGCTGGAAAGTCTTCCCTTGTCACATATAGTAATACAGATTTACCAGGTAATTAAACATAGGCTGACATATCCAGTTATACAAAATATTGTTTGTCAAATAATATATTCACTGAGTTTCAATAAATGTTTACTGTATGCCTAGGTATCTAATTAAATAGGTGATAAATTTAATTAGAGAGATTCTTGAAACAATTTGTTTTTTCTAAAACCTGGTCATTTTTAACACTTTTAAATTAAATCCTTATTTCAGTGACTATATTTAAAGTGTGACTTGAATTCCCTGTAGTTCACCTCAGAGGTTTTTTATTTTTACTCCTGGCTAATAAACTAAGAGGCATACCAGTCATACCAGTAAAACCCCAAGCAAGCTGCCCTGTATCATACTTCACACTTCATCAAGATTCTTCCCTGTGTAGTAATACTATTCATAGGGTTTTATATTTGTTTGTTTTGTTTCTATGGTTATTTTTCCACTTACCTTAGGAAGTGTGATTGGTTTTTCTCAGCTTCCAATCTCCACTAGAACATTTTGAGTTGGCCAGAAAATCACTTAAAGCTCTTACTGGTCAAATAGAGCTAAGTGAACAGACACGTGATTTATCTACATCTGCCTGAATGAGGTGAAAACAGTCTTTCAGACACAGAAAGAAAAATACAGAAAAGGTTTCACCTCCTAAAACTTGTTTTTCAAATGTCTTTGTTATTTCCTTTATAAATGGCATATGTCTAACTTTGTAGACACCAAACCTGTCCTTAAAAACATATTATCTTGCATCATTTTCTTGAAAATAAGTACATAGAAAAACTGGAATTTAAGGAGTAACTTATTGTTTTTCAACCATTCCATGTCCTAGTTCAAACTATACTTCATTAAAAAAAACCTATAAAGCCAGAGGGGTCTTGTAGCACCGTAGGACTCTGACAAATAAGTAGCAAATTGAGTTCCAAAAGCATGAATTCAGCATGATGGATGAGAAAATGCCTTTACAACTCTCTTCCTTGTTTCACAGAGGCACTGGAAACCTGAATTATTCCTATCACCACAGCATAATCTTTGTCACACAAGGATCATGACAATTACTCAAGTAAAGAGGGTGCGTTAAGGATGTGAAGGACAAAACAGCTAGATCTCTCCACTTAGAATTTAACCTGGAATTCATGTGCTTGCAGGCAAGCGGGGATTTTCCTCTTCAGTGTGCCACCACATAAAGCGAGATAAAATGTGGTGAAGGCTGTTTAATTGCAATGGATCACAGGACACTTTTTCAACCACCATCTCACACTTTTCCCACGCAGTTAATCATTAGCATAACTCTGGCATGCTTTTGGACTGTGCCAGCTCCTGCTCCCCAGGAAGGTGCTTTGTGCAGCATTGTGTCTGTGCTCTACCTTGGCAGTGGTGTGGTCTCTTTAGACCAGGCTGCCCTTTCTGGGAAGGAAGACAACTAGGCATGATGAAGCATGTGGTGCCATACCACAGGCCTGCAGAGTGAGGGAGCAGTTTGTGCCAAGACTACTGAGCAACAGCTATGAAGTCATGTGTTCTCTTGGTTAAGTCACTTCGTTTCCAAGTAGGTTGTTTTGTCCATCCTGAACTCAGAAGGAATCAAGCCTTCATTAAAAAATTAATATAAATCTTCCTGCCAAGTAGACAAGAAATACACTTTGAGACTTCCACCACACATAGAGAAGTCAACAAGCTCCTCCAGCGGTAAAGAGGACACAGATAGCCACTTTTTTTCAAATCATGGGAGAGAGATGTCCTCTGATTTCTCTACCTACCAGCTTATTGAGCCCATCTTAGGCACGAATAATGGAATAGGTACTCACCTAAATCCAGATCCTTATCTTTTCCCTTTTTACTCAGGGTGAAAATAAATCTAGCTGTAGAACCCAGATCTGAGGAAATGGTGGTAGAAGTTATATCCTGCACCACAGACCCTGGAGCTGGAGTCATCTCTCTGTCTCCTCTAGCGGTCTCCTCTTTATCCTGAACATGTAAACAACAGCTGCAGTATGTTAAGAACCACTAAAAGCTCAGTCCTGTGTTTCAGGTATTAAATTACTCAAGCCCACAGAGACTTATTTTTGTTCTGATTTTAGACATGTTGACTAAGTAAATCTCATGTTGACAAGAATGAGACCAAATTGGAAGCTAATTTGTTGCTGCCTGATGTCAGGAACAATATAACTTGCCCACTGACACCACACAAAGAACTTTATTCCTAACAAAAGCACTTTGATAAAAAGCCATCCTCCTCATGTAATTAGGAAATACAAAGGGAAAAACAAGAATTTGAGTTTTAATAATGAAAGATAATAAATCTTGTTTACAACCCTTACGACAAAAGGCTTACTATAACAAAAAAAGGATGGAGAATTCAGTTTAAGAAGTATTCTGAAAGCATGTCATCTCAGAGCTATAAATAATGAATTGTTTCTATGTGCCACAGAAGTCAAAAAGAGACAATATAGTTTGGCAATCTCAAACAATGTACAAGCTTTTATCCTTCACTGAAAATGCATAATTAATAATGCTACAAAACATGATCTACTACCAAAACTTGTTTCAACTACAGAAAATAGCAAACTGGTATTTCTTGGGTTAAAAACAGATGGTAGGTAGTCCTTGGCCTCAGCACAGGGAATCACTCACATTTCTACCTGTCTGCAAGCGTGGAAGTAACTTTTTTGTGTAAAAGTGAACAACAGTTGGCACTGTGGTCTATGCATAATATCTTAAGGGATATTAGGATGGGTATGAGTTCAGGTATTATTTGTGGAAAATTTAAATTAACCAAATATCAATGCCTCATTAGGATGCGATGTAGAGATAACATTCTTGAATGTACTAAGTGGCTATGCCCAAGAAATTTAACTATTAGAATCCAAGAAAGGATGCTGTTCTGAATTTGGTCATCAGTAGTGCACTCAAGGTAGCTCAAAAAGTATTAATGATATAGCCTTTCTGTAATAGCAATGACAATACAATTAGCTTTAACATTGTAAGATAGAGACCAGGCTAAATAGCATGTAAATATATAGCTAATATATGGTTAAAATAGCTAAATCTAGCATGTGGCTATGCAATGTCAAGAAACAATATGATGTAAAAACCAAGAAAATTAGTAAAAAAAACCACAAGCACACACACACAAATATAAAAATATCCAGCAAAACCCAAAAGTCCCCAAAAGGATCATTCCAAACAACAAGAAGCTTAAACCAGCCTGGAATGTATTAAAAATATTTTAGGGGGAAAAGGGTAAAATGCATGTCGCCCCTTAAAAAAAAAAAAAAAACAAACAAAAAAACCCCAATAAAGCAGCCTAAAAAAGCTGCCATGGGATCAATGGAAAAACTTAGAAAGCGGTTATAGGGCCAAGCTTAGCATTTAGAAAATGGGAAGTGATTGTGCCTCTGTACTCAGCACTAGAGAGGCCTCACCTCAATTACTGTGTTCAGTTCTGGGCCCCTCACTACAAGAAGGACATTGACATGCTGGAGCATGTCCAGAGGAGAGCTACCAAGCTGGTGATGGGACTGGAGAATAAGTCTTATGGGGAGAGGCTGAGGGAGCTGGGGTTGTTCAGTTTGGAGGAGGCTGAGGGGAGACCTTCTCGCTCTCCACAGCTACCTGAAATGAGTGTAGAGAGGCGAAGGTCGGTCTCTTCTCCCAAGTCACAAGTAAAAGAACAAGAGGAAACAGACTCAAGTTGCTCCAGGGGAGGCTCAGATTGTATATTAGGAAAAATTTTCACACTGAAAGGGTTATTAAGCATTGGAATGGGCTGCCCAGGGAAGTGGTTGAGGCACCATCCCTGGAAGTATTTAAAAGACCGGTTGACATAGTGCTCAGTGACATGGTTTAGTGATGGTTTATTATCAGAGTTAGGTAGATGGTTGGACTAGATGATCTCAAAGGTCCCTTCCAACCTAGGCAGTTCTATGATTCAGAGTCAGTGTTGCACTCACAGGCTCTTGTCCCGCTGGGAGACACCAGCATATGCTGAAAAAGTAGCACAACAAGCTGTAGGCAATCCAGGAGACTCCTGGAGTGCATTGAGGGTAACTTTTTAAGCCAGGTAATAGACAGCCCTACCAGAGGGGATGGGATACTGGAGCTGTTGGTCACCAACAAAAGTGGGCTAGTTTGCGACATCAAGATTGGAGGCAGTCTGAGCTGCAGTGATCATGCACTGATGGAGTTCATGGTCAGATATGAGTCAAATGAAGAGTAAAGTCANGACATAGTGCTCAGTGACATGGTTTAGTGATGGTTTATTATCAGAGTTAGGTAGATGGTTGGACTAGATGATCTCAAAGGTCCCTTCCAACCTAGGCAGTTCTATGATTCAGAGTCAGTGTTGCACTCACAGGCTCTTGTCCCGCTGGGAGACACCAGCATATGCTGAAAAAGTAGCACAACAAGCTGTAGGCAATCCAGGAGACTCCTGGAGTGCATTGAGGGTAACTTTTTAAGCCAGGTAATAGACAGCCCTACCAGAGGGGATGGGATACTGGAGCTGTTGGTCACCAACAAAAGTGGGCTAGTTTGCGACATCAAGATTGGAGGCAGTCTGAGCTGCAGTGATCATGCACTGATGGAGTTCATGGTCCTGAGGAATATGGGTCAGGCAAAGGGTAAATTCAGGACCCTGAATTTTAGGAGAGCAAAATTCCATCTCTTTAAGGATTTACTCAATAGGATGCCCTGGGAAACTGCAAGGGAGCAGAAGTTCCTGTCGTCCCTTCCAACCCTGTATCATTGTGTGATTCTGTGAAATTCCAGAAGGACTTCATGAAACCGGGTGGGTGAGTAAAAACAATGCAGACGAGCATCAATGCAGATAAAAACACCTAGGGAAAGTAATCTAGATCATTCCTACCAGAATGTGGTACTCAGAACTGCAAACTGGGAAAAAGATCTCATAGACATCACTGACAGGTCCCTGAAATCATTGGCTTAAGGGGCAAGAGTGGCCAAAGGAGACGACAAAGTGTTGAACATCATCCAGAAGTATGATGGAAGAGAGAACATAATCTCACTACTGTATAAAAATTGATGGGATCAAATCTTGAGTTGAATGTGCACTTCTGGTTCTTGCATCTCAAGAAGGAAACAGACTTTAAGAATGTATAGAAGGTGGCAAATAAAAAGACCAAGGGTGCAGGGCAGATCCCCTTGCAAGCAGAGTTCAGGGCTCTTCAATTTGAAGACCAGATGGAGGGACATGAATGAGGTTTACAAAATCATGAAATCAGTGAACAAGATGCATGTGGAACTATTGTTCTTTAAGTCCTGCAATAGGAGATCAAGACAGCACAATTAAGCTAGCAGAAGATCTATTTAAAACAGTTTATAAAAGAGCTTCCTTATAAAGGAGGTGTGGAATTGACTACCAGAGAAGGTTGTGGAACCAGAAAGTGTCAGCAGGATCAAAAGGGGATTAGGAAAAGTAATGGGCAACAGCTTCAGGTCTTGTTGGAGTATGTTGTGGCATAAAGACAGGGAGCAGGGACCAATGCTGTACACATATATTTCATTTCAACATGAAATAAAAACTCTGTCAAGGTCCACAATCACATGCATATATGCACTCCTGGGGACAAGAAAATATTCCCAGCTTCCCTTCCCCACAGGGTGTTTAAGTAACTTTCTCTTAGCTGTTCTAGAGCCTTGCAGCAGATGTAATCAAAAAATCTCCTGTATGTGAACACATGAAGGCTTGCTTAAATCAGTTACCCACCAGGGACTTTTAAGCTTGGGACATACCTACATTTTCTCTGTCTTAAGAAAGGAATAAAGTTCATTCTGAAAGACCTCATTTCTATACAAATGATGGGCAGTATAATGTTAAGTATAAATACTATTGCATGAAGTATGTTTCCATTACACTTGAGCAGTATTTTACTGATTGTTATTCATTCATTCATTGACTAATAGCATTTCCAACATGCCAGCCATCAAGAAACTTTCCATTCTTTCGCTATAAACAAATTTTAAAAGTTGTAATAAAGCAAGAATTGTGGCTACTTTGGTGTTTATAATGTGAAGCTCAGAATTTCCATCGATCTTTGATGGTGCCCAAAATAAAACCAAATTCTAATGCCGCAGGGGAGTCAGAGATCAAACAGTCTGTGACTCTGACAACTCTATGTTCAGGTATCACATTCCTTTCAAGTTCTTCTAACACTCACCTTTTATGAAACCATCCCTAACTCTGCCTTATTGCTAGCTTCATACAAAATGGGAAAGAAAGTGCCTCTATACCCAGTACTATTTTCAAGAATTTTCCAACCAAAATGCAGGTGTTTTGCTAGAGGTAAGATAAAGTACAAAATAAAGCATCACAGAGAGGGCCTGTGAGGCTGATGTTCACTTTGAACTTGCAGTGATGTTTGCTCTGCCGTCAGATACTATCCACTTAAGCGCTGTTGACTCTTCCCAGTGGAATACTTTGGAATGAAGGGACAGAGCATGAACTTTGAGGAAGGGTACTTATATACTCAATCTCATCAAAAGCCTCCTTGTTGCACAGTTGTTGGGTTGGGACTTTTTTTTGCATGAAAAGTTTATATTCTTATGACTTTCATACACTCTTTATGGTGATCAATGATAATGATAATTATTGTCTGACAAGCCTAGAGAGGAATGTGGACTCCAGTGTGCTCAGTGATGTGCAAACAATCACTGAGCAGTTCATGCCTTGAAGAATTAGGTCATGTAGAACAGGTGGATAAAATAAATTATGCTACACAAAATTACCGAAAACAAGGAAAGAAAATGGATAAACATATGCTGTAAAATTCAGCATTTCCTCCATATAGTTGCACCAATTGACAGACGGGAACTGGCTAGTAGAGGCTGCAGAACTTCCTTGATAGCAAGTTGGCATTCATTGATTGGTCAGCGGACATTCATGGATATGGAAGGGAAGCTTGCCTTGTATTTTATGACTGGAAAACTATGATATAAGAAGTTACATCAAAGTAAAGTCAATTTGCAGCTGTCCTCTGTTTCCTGCTTAGCCCAGGCTGCTATAGGTCTGATGTAAACAGTTCCAGTTTCAACAGAGCATCTGCTAGTACTATGGTCATAGAATCGTAGAATGGTTCAGGTTGGAAGGAACCTTTAAGATCATCAAGTTCTACCCCCCCTGCCACAGGCAGGGACACCTCCCACTATACCAGGTTGCTCAAAGCCCCATCCAGCCTGGCCTTGAACACCTCCAGGGACAGGGCATTCACAACATCTCTGGGCAACCTGTTCCAGTGTCTCACCAACCTCACAGCAAAGAATTTCTTCCTGATATCTAATGTAAATCTCCCCTCTTTCAATTTTAAACCATTACCCCTTGTCCTTTCACTCCACTCACTGATCAAGAGTGATCCCCATCTCTCCTGTAGGCCCGTTTTAGGTATTGGAAGGCAATGATGATACGGTTATGATAATGTGGAGTAGCAAAGAAAACCAGCTCCACTAATGTCTTACCTTCTAGACAGCAGCATCTTTGGTGGTGGGCATTTTCCATTGTGTTTGACTGATCTGGACTGAACTGTGTTGCAACAGTGGCACAAAGATATTATATGTTGGCAAAGACTATGAAGGAAAAAGTAACTTTTTGCTATTCAGAGAGTGAACACATGACAAAGAATGACAAGTAACATAACAGAAGACCCTCCTAAATCTATGTTTTCTTTCTTCCTACTGCAATACTCAGAAAAGTTTTTTCCCATTTTTTTAGCCAAGCATACCAACAAATTCAGTGTCTACTCAAAGGACGTGAACAGTGAGCGATGCTAAGAGTTAAGCTAGAGCAAAGTGTATTCAAGCTCTAAGCATAGTCTACCAGGGATAACACATTGCCAGTAAACATACAAGTTTTGTGAAGTTGCACCTCCCTGTCAACTTCCTTACATGTGTTTCAGTGAGACAGGGAGAACCTGTTTCAGTGAGACAGGGAGAACCATAGCAAAATGTCTAGCCCCTCCAAATTGTGGTGCTGCTTCTTCATCTGCATGTTGACAAATTTGCTGCTTGGGAGAAACCTTGCTCTTTAAGGAATAACTGGAAGCAATATACTGTAGCTGATGATACTGTTATGTGCTGTTGTTGTGTGTCCTCCTTATAACTTCACTTTCTTTAGAATCATAGAATCATTTAGGTTAGAAAAGACCCTTAAGATCATCGAGTCCAGCTGTTAACCTAACACTGTCAAGTCCACTGCTAAGCCATGTCCCCAGGTGCCACATCTACACATCTTTTAAATACCTCCAGGGATGGTGACTCAACCACCTCCCTCAGAAGCCTGTGCCAATCTTTGACAACCCTTTTGGTGAAGAAATTTTTCCTGATCTCCAATCTGAACCTCCCCTGGCACAACTTGAGGCTATTTCCTCAAGCCCTATCACGTCTTTCTTGGGAAAAGAGACCAACCCCTATCTTCCTCTAAGGTTGTTGTAAAGAGCAAGAAAGTCTCCCCTGAGCCTCCTTGTCTCTAGACTAAACCCTAGTTCCCTCAGCTTCTTGTCTTAGGACTTGTGCTCTAGATCCTTCACCATCTTTCTTGGTCTTCTTGAATACAGTCCAACACCTCAACACTGTTCTTGTGATAAGAGGCCCAAAAATGTTCATAGTGTGGCCTCAATAGTGCTGAGTAAAGCAGG
Source organism: Nycticryphes semicollaris (assembly GCA_013400055.1). Classification (NCBI taxonomy): domain Eukaryota; kingdom Metazoa; phylum Chordata; class Aves; order Charadriiformes; family Rostratulidae; genus Nycticryphes; species Nycticryphes semicollaris. Next base: position 400,797 of record VXBJ01000269.1, read on the forward strand.
GTAATCACTTCATTGATCCAGCTGGCTACACTACTTGTGATGCGATCTAATCTGTTTAGCAGAACCCCACCTGGGAAAGAGAAATTTCCCTGTCAATTATGATCAGACGCATTAGATATGGGCCATGCTGTGAGCTACCAGAAAACATGGCAAGTAGGTAAGCCCTAAAGCTTCATGCAGGTCAGCTGATTGTTTACTTGGGATGGTTTAATTCACATGTGGTATAAACAGCTGTATATGGCCTTTTGTCAGAAGACATCAATATATAGGATGGTAAAAACTGGGTTAGTACAGTGATGAGAATAAAACTGGTTTGGTTTGATATAGTTTAAAGGCCAGATGCTGGCTTTTAAAGAGACAGTATGTTGTTTGCCTTAAAACTACAGAGAACAACACAAAATGTGGAATACACGCAGCAATATAATTTGCAATGTTTAAGAATAACTAATACTTCATAATAATTTTTTATTTCTTTTCTTCAGAAAAATTTTTTGTTCAGATGTGATTGTCTGCTGAAACGTCAGAAATGCCAGCTAAGAAAAATACTTTCCTGAAATGAATTTGTTTTGCATATATAGTAGTGCAAGCAGTCTGAAAAGTGCTTTCCTTCCTGGTGAACATTCATATTATAGCCTTGAGCAAACAGGGACAGTTTTCTTTTCAACTTCATTTTTGGCACAATGTCCTCGGTTAACCAAACTGCACTAGACTTGCAGGCTTATAAATCTTGACTACGTCTCTTAACTACACACAAGCTTATTGTACATGTATTTCAGAGACCATGCCTAGTGCACTCCAAGCAGCTCATAATTAGACTCTTTTTCTGAGATCTTTCCTTGTATTATATCTGATAAATGCAAGATTAGATATTTTGCACATTCCTGGAGAACAAACTTTTTACTTTGAACTTAAAATCTTTAGAAAGTTGAGGAACAATGGGGAAAAATAATAACAGCTAACTAAGATGAGGGAAAATAATTGAAATGCTAAACATCTGGTTTTGTCAGAAAATAGATATGTTACAACTAGAAACAACTTCAGATATCTTATGATAATTACTATAAAAATCTGAACAGAAAAAGTCAGTGGAGTCAACTTTTCTGGGAACTTCAAACACACTTTGAAGAAAGACTGTTTTCAGCCTTGATCTGAGCCAGAGGAAAAATCTAGTAATTGAGTTTAAGATTAGAAATGAGCATTACATTTAAAATGTTTAAATGTGTAAATTGTCTCTGGGTGATGAAACTTGTTTGTTAATATAAAATGAAATATTTTTTTCTTTTAATATAGTATCTTCCTTCAGCCTAGTCCATAATGATTCCTGCTCAGTGTGCCCACTAGGAATTGTTACATCATCATTCATGGTTTAGCAAAAATAAAAATCAAGTTAAAACGATGCCATTCGTTTTCCCTTTTCTTTTTCCTGAAAGCAAGGGTAACATCTGTAGCTGATCAGAGGTCCTTCCTTCCCCTAGTTTGGTTTCTTTTCTTTTTCCAGCATGAAGCACATAGGCTGTGGACATATTAACCACTTTGAGAAGCATCTCACCAACTCACACAAATAAAAGGGCTTCCTCATCACTCATCTTTCTATAGAATAAACTGTATTTTCTTCCTGATAATTGCAGATGTAAAATCTTCTTTTATGCTGATGTATAAATTTCCAGAATATGGTATTAGCTTGTTGATATAAAACTGCTGCTTGATACAAATTTTATATCTAAAACTAGGAAAAATTCTCCATCTTACCAAATATACGTATATATCCTGGCAAGGCCGACTGTACACCACTGACATGTGGAAGCAAATAAAGTTAATGCATAAGTAGTAAATGACTAACATTATGGGGAGAAAAAAAAAAAAAGCAGAAACAAAATTAGAGGGAGAAAAATTGAGGAAACGTGCAACATGATCCTACATCCCCACTGAACAGGAGAGCACCTGGGCATTGATTTGTTCAATTTGGGAGTGTCATCAGGATTCAGTGGGGTGGGATGACTTCAAGGATGCACCCACACAACCCAGAGACACATAATTTAAAAAGTATTTACTTAGCAGGAAAAGTATAGCAGATGTATGGCAATTTTTATTCTATAACACATGCTACATGCCCTCTGCCCAGTTTGGACCAGCACAACAAGGACCTGTAGGAGCAGAATCCTCTCCACAACTGGTTGATGTGCCAAGTCTGGGGCCTACACACTTGCCAGTGTCTCCTTTTCTTTTATTTCTGTATGGTCTTGTATATCCATGTATAGCATTCTCCCCAAAAGGGACAATTTTTATCTGTATTTTTCCTTCTAAATTAGGTTGTTTACATGGGCCATTGACAGTCTTGTTAATTATTTCTTTGCACCACTCTCTAACTTTCTCTATACCATCTCCATGCTTTCTCCAAGCCACACAGCAGCTGCCACTACCTTTCCTCTCACCTTCTGTCCTCTTGCCACAAACATGATGCAAAAGCTGTGACCTCAGCTTTTGTCAAATATTATCTTCTGTTACTGTATTTCCAACTCATCTTGGATTAATCCAGCCGCTTGGAGCTGGGCAGGGGTATTCAAGGTGGTGTATCTGAGGGCACAAATTTCAGGATAGGCTGCATCCCATGACAGGGTGATTCAGTCAACGTTGTAATAATCACTGGTGTAAGGTCCTAAACTTTGGCCATTTCTTTGCTCAGTTCTTCAATATGCTAGTCATAAAATACAGAGAGAAATGACACGGCAGGAAGTAATTACAATTACTGACTCAGTTCAGACTTGAGGGTTTTTTAGTATATAGCACTGAATTAACCACATTCTGTTAATGCTAGCATACTTTCTAATTCAGTCAGATACCTTCTGCATAGTGCTATCTTAATCCCCCAAAATAATAAGGATATGGCCATAGCAAGGTGTAAATTTACCACATTACAGATACTCTTTTTCTATCTATCTGCAATGTAGAAAACCGGTGCAATTTAGAAAGCCTGCAGACTTCTAAGAGATTTGTAGACAATGAGAGGGACTGAGGGCAATCTCTGGTTTTAGTACGACTAATGTGTTATCCTTTCTCTTTTCTTCCCCTTTCTTGGGTTGCCAATATGGTAGATCCTTAGAAAAAGATCCTTTCTGACTAGCTATGCGTATTACAAATATTCCTATGTATTTTTATGTACACAGACTTTTATGCCCATACTCTCCTCATATATCCTGACTCATTCCCCTTAAGCCTTTTCATAAGTTGCATCTCATTAATTTTGATGTAGTAAGAAAAGTAAAAGGAGCAGTGTTTCTGTTCTGTAGTCTATAAAACTAGTGGTTTGTTGGAGAACAGGAGATGGTCTAAATATACATGGCATTGGCCAGAGTAGGTCAGGTCAAAACTCCATATAGTCCCACATCCTTTTTCCAATCTAGGAAAGAGTAAGAGAGGTGTAGGCAGACGTGATTCACTAACACACTTGAACTCTCTTAAGCATAGGGCTTTCAAAGCTCAATGCTATTTATAACATATATCTAGTCCTAAATTCATCCGTTCTCTTCTTGAAGCCATGTAAGCTTTTAAATCAAATCAGATGAGAGAATAATTTTAAAAATGTGCTCAGACATCTACACATATGAAAAAGCAAGCAACCAAGTAGGAAAAATAACACTAAATAACACTATAAATTAATATTCAAAATTTTATGAAATGAAAATAACTTTCAACAACATACAAGATAGTCATACTTTTTTTTTAAAATCAGTTTACAAAATATTGGTAGACTGTACCAGTGAGTTTCTTTATGTTTTATAAACATATTATTGTTTTGGTTCTGGTAGTTTCAAAGAAACTGTCCCATAGTCTGAAATTAGCACCAAATGATACTTAGAAGTAACAAGCGAAACTCAAAACCTTCTTCTTTTAGCATTTTCAGAGAATTAAATCTTAGAAAAGTGTAGATATCTAGCATGTAGCATTAAAGTATTATAGTAGGCAGTATTACTTTAGAAAAAAAAGTCAAGCAGAACCTTCCAGCGCTGATGCTGCATGGAGCTGACACTAATGAGAAACAAGACAAGAGCCAGTGCCTGCTCAACGTGAGTAGGATATTAGGGATTAAATGATGCTACATATAGCATGAGAAAATATTTGATAATAAAGGTGCCGATGAACAACTTCTGCTAAAACCTTAAATGGTCTATTCACAGATGAACTAAAAATCTCAGCTCCGTAAAAACGCTTGTTTCTTTCCAACTTATAAAACTTTTGAACTTGAATGTCTCACAGCTGTCACAGTCGTTTGGCTTGATTAACACATCCTCCTTTGGGATAGGATATAAAACACTGCAAGCACCACACAGTGTTCAGGAACACAAGGAGCTCTTAACCCAGAAAATATTTACTGTACATTCTTATCAGCTTGATGAAGTAGCAGAAATTGTCTCTTACTGTCCATGATGTTGTATACAATATACTATTAGGCAGAAAATAATTCTATGTGCTTATATGCTAGTACAAATTATAGGTTTTGTTGTTGTTTTTGCAGGTTACTGAGGCCTGGTACCACTGTGACTTAAACTTGTTCTTATGACTTTATAAATCACAAATAAAGGTCCCATTACTTTATGCTGGAAACTTCCATAAGATGTCAATACAAGTAGCATTAACCCTTCAGTTTAAAAAAAAGGTAAAAAACACCACCTACAGATAAAAATACTGCATGAGTTAGTTGACTAGAAATCCCAGTAGTACCCATAAATATCTGAATGTGATGTTAAGAAACAGAGAACTCAATTTAGCACCTGCTAGTCATCAAGTCACTGGCAATAATAAACGACAAGTCCCATAAACTGGAGATGTACTGCAAGAAATATAGTAAAAATATCAGTTAAAATGTCTTTCAGCTCTTTAAAGAATTGTTCTTGGTATGAAAAGGGTAAAAAAATTGCTAGACTGCAATAAATTCTGTCTCAGTATACCTGACTAGTCCATAACTCAGTTAAGTGCAGGAAATGTTGGCAGGCTCTTTTCTTGTACAGATCTTTGAAAGACGGAAGAATCCCCCCAAAAACATCTTCTAAAGGTGACCTCTGTGTGTCCCCTGCCCCTTCTCATTGTTCCTTAGTGCTCCAGCCACCTTCGTCCAGGAAAGCAGGTCCCTTTCGTAGAAAGCTTAGAGGTTTGCTTTTCAAGGCAGAACTTTTGGTTTTAGGGATTGATTTATGTTGCGTGGGCTGAACATACATTAGAAAAATGCAGCAGAGTTGTTATGTCACGTTTTGTGATGAAATTGCCTCATGTACACATATAGTAAAGGTATCTTAAATGGAACTTTGCTACGAATTATTTATGGTCAAAAATAAATGAAGTAAATAAAACATTATGTATGTCATATTATGCAAAATGAAGTAAAAACAAATTTGATTTCTATCTTTTGGCTCAGTACTTTGCCATATGTTGTCTGAAACCTGTTGAGATTTGAGATTTGAGTGCTACAAGTCATATGAACAGAACATGAATTCACCAGAGACACTGACAAGAGAGTTTGGCCCTGTATGGCTGATCTGCGGTATCTGTTCCTCTCAAACTGTCCTGAGACTGTGAGTGCTCCAAAATTTTACCTCATCAATTTCAGTGAAATTTTCATTTTCTCCTGAAAACAAGCATAAAATACTTGTGTTAACTGCTTGCTACCTGTTAGAAAATCCTGCCTTTATTCATTGTGAACACAAAAAGGGGTTATACTAAGGACATGCATCAACATTTTATGCTGTCTGATTGTTCAAGTTTCAAAGCATTTTAGAATAACATCTCGTCTAGCTTTTTCATTTACTAACCTCAGGAAGTAATACACTTCTATTTTTAATGAATTCATAAAGCTAGGCTAGCATACAACATTTGAAGTCTGCTGTACGAAAACAATAAGTTGTAACAGAAAACCTATAATGTTCATAAATGTTTGAAGGAACCAAGAAGTATAAAATATATGGACTGGATGAAGCCTGTCCTCTTAGCTTTAACCAGTCATTATTTCTCAGTAGCAATTACACAACATGTCATTCTATAATGAATGAATTCCAATCAATTACAAGTGATTGCACATCACTCTGCATCAATCAGAGGATAATTCTTGATTCGATGAGATGCAATGGGTGATGTCAATTACACTTTGTTGATGCTCTTTGATTGCATATTCTTTTGCAAATACTATAGCACCTGAATTGTACCACACTGACTACCCTGGGTATTTGGCATTTCACAGATTTTGTCTAAAGTCATGAACATGAACAGAAATGGTAAAATATAGCCTGTACAATACATAAACATCTATTAGCAATAATAACAGTGCATAGTATGACAGATTGAGTTGTGACATAAAAGGATGAAAGGATCCACTGGAATATAGCCTGGGGGAAAAGCAAGGAGGTATTGTCTCTGTTTNTTTCACACAAGCTTATCCTAAAGGGATGTGGGTGTGTGTGTGGTTCATTGAAGCCTCACATGTACACTTCATAGCTAAACCTAATACACTTAATGCTGTGATGTTCATCAGAGGTTCTTGTGCTAGTGGAGGGTAGACTCAAGCTATGCCAGTCTTATGGGAACAGCCCAAATGTATTACCCACAGTTCCTGACAAGGCAAGCCCTAGGTGAAGGAGGTGCTGCAGTCTTCTCTCACTCAGCAACAGGCTTGAAGGATGCTACGAGAAGGCTACTTATCAGACCAAGGAGTAGAACTGCAATGTGGTACAGGAACAGATGTTTTTCCTTTATTTATTTTCTTCTCAGAATTCTATGCATTTTGGTCACAAGGAATAACCTTCTTAACCTAGAGTACTTCTTTGGATTTGCTCTAAGTATCTTCCTTTGCCTGGATGAAAAGGAACCACAGACATCACACTCTGATATGGGTTTACTGGTTTAGTATGACTCATGAACAACAGAACTGCAATCCAGAAGCACAGTCAAAGAGAAGAGTGATTATGTACATTCATCTAGAGAGAAATGAAGATAATCTCTGTGCTTGAATAGCAGTCAGAGCAGCCAAAATTACTACTGTCTTTGTAATAAAAACTGAAGGGTAGAAGCAATGCATAGAACCCAGTGAGATCTACTTCTGTGCTTATTCAAAGATAAACAGCCTTGAATTGGGGTTGTACACTGAAGGAGTCCTCTTACAACCACACTGCAGGGCTACACCAAGTAATGCTCAAATGAATATAACTTCCTTCTCATAACAGGATTTATTCAGAAATAATTTCTTTTAGTGGGTTAATTTAGTGTGGGTTTTTTTTCCCATTTGAGAAAAAAATAGTCACTATACAGAGAAAAACCAAATGAAGTAGATTTTAAAATGAGGAAAAAGGAGAGGCATACAGAAAAGACTGACATGTCAAATTCTGGCATAAAATCTGTGCCTTTATATAGATTAAACATTCTGTAAAGAGACAGTACATTATAAAATGAAACGGGAGATAAGGTTGATCAGCAGATGTAAAGGCTTAAGTCCAGGGTGTTCCTAGAAACACAAAACTGACACCTCCTTGCCAGCACAGTTGGTACAGTTTGTACTTCTGTCATTCTGGGACAGGGGAACATCACCATAGGCCTTTCCAGGTGACTGAAACACAAATAAATTATATAACACAATGTGGTAATATTAATGTGACAAAAAGGTTAATGCAAACAAAGAGACCTCTTCAGAAGGCTCTGGTTTCTTAAAAAATAATCTCTTGCTGATTAATGAAAGACAACTCTATCAGTCACAGTGATGTTCTTACTCTTCTTGCCATTGTGGAGGGATCCCATGAACCTTCAGTACCAAGGAGAATATTTGAGACAGGTCCCACAGAATTTAGGAGGACAAAATATCCCCAGCTACCAGAAGACCCCCAGTATTTAAGTCTCTAGCCAATACCCTCTATGATGCCTAAAATATTGGAAATCAAAGTAATGAAAACATACTGAAATTTATGACACAAGAAGCTCTGAATCAGCTTCTACAACTGTGCCTAATTGACCTTGAAGTCCTGGAATAAGCCAAACAGTGAGACCCATGGCAGCACAGCTGACTGAGTTAAGTGAAAGCAAGCCAGGCCTCTTCTTAGTTGTATTTTTGGAACTGCCACTTTTGGCATCTACAAATGTTAATTTATTTCTGCCAGAAGCCATCCATTCAACAGATTAACATCTCTATGTGGGAACAGAGTCAGAATTGAGTGAGGAAAAGTTTTTGAGGGTCATTGTGGAACCTGTACAGAAAGCAGGAGGGTTAAGCAAAGGCAGCCAATTGTCTTGTTGAACCAGCACTAACATGCAACGTCTGAGTGTTCTTAACTTGTCACTCTCTCAACCTATTGCTCTTTCCGATGGTGAATTGTTCGACATCAAAAATCAAGAGGAAAAACTGAGACCTGTAAACACTGACAGAATTCTTCTGTGGATGTGGACAACAAGCTTCAAGATTTTGCTCTGGATGAGGCAGGTGTTGTACTGTATGTCTCATGAGTCATAGAATAGTTTGGTGTGACTTAGTCTCATTTTCCTTCAGTAAGTGTTTTGGAAAATACCTTCATGTTGGGTTTTTTCCTCATTTCAAACATTTTGATAGATGCTTGACCAGGAAAGAACTATGAAAGATGATTTTACAACCTTTCCAAATATCACCATGTGTCCTGTTTGGCCATGGAGTACGTCTGTAGGCTGTGCTGACTATTGCCTCTGCAAAAGGTCTAAGGAGTATAATCTGGGAAAATGCAATTAGTCCTTCTGTTCTCTAGCACAGTTCTTATCAGATCTGAATCACTTGCTTTTTTTGGCATCAAAGGGATGGAGAGTCCCTAGATAGACATGAAAGTTATTGTTATAAAATGGATTAGAAAAATCTAGCAACCACTTGGTTTATCTCCATATTATTAAGAGACTAAAACAGCAGGACAGGAAGAGTTTCCCTCATTTGCCAGTAGCCAAACTGTGGCCAATTTGGATTCTCTTCTTCTCTGATGGAATCTCTGCAGCCACATTTCAGGCTTAAAAATCACTTAATTTTTATTTTGTAAATGCCTATTTGTGCCTTAAATGTGCTAAATGAAGCATTTTAAAACTAAAGAGAAGATTTGCAAGCGTTAGAGATGATCACAATGACTGGTGCCTTGCCCAGGAGAGCTGGCAATTTACATGAGTTATTGGAAACATCAGTTATTGGACATGACCAACGAGAGCATTGCAGACGGAGTGGCTCCAAATCCTGTTGCATAATGGAAAATTTTGTACAGCAATTCCAACTGTGAAAAGGGTAAAAGAAAAAGTCAGACTAGGCTCATAAGCATGTTAAAACCAACCTGCTTACTTTGAGTTTTGTGTTTCAGAAATTAAACACTGGCTTGTTGACTATAATAACAACTAGAGGGTAAAAATCACTAAGTTCCTTTGAAGATACTTTGAAAATAGCTCAGACTTTTTATGTGTATTTGATGCAGGGTGAAACTCCTCTATGTTTGTATTAAGACATGAGTGCCATTTTCTCTGGAAAACAGAGAGCAAGTTTAAAATAGATTTTCTCCATAAGAAAATGTCTCACATTTGAAAACCAAAGTAGGATTTCCGACTCATGATGCCTGTCACTCATAGGAAAACTAACTAAATCAAAATCATTAACAAAACATGTCAAATTTTGCATTTTCAAAGCAATACGATTTTCCTCAGATCTCTTAGCAGTGTATTAAATGTATCATTTGTCCCTACCAGCCTCACATGCTAGGTGATGTAGTAACTGGTTCAAGCATCTTGAACATTTTGCATTTAGAGCATCAGCAGCATATAATTAAACAAGTGCCTATGTCAGCAGGGAAATCTCCATTGAAGTGAGGATCTGATCACACTAGCAGTTAATTTTGCAACTGTTTTCATGAATAGAAATGCTTCTGCTTATGCAACCCTCAAAGCTGCTTCTATTCAAGTCACTAGGACTATTGGAATCATTGAGACTCCAGCAGAAATAGAATCTAAGTCATTATTATTTGAGCTGCCAGCAATTCTTGAAATGCTAGTGACTTTTTCCTTTCTGTAAAATGAAATTTTTGGAAGAGTGGAAAGTGAGTCATTTGGACACACAAATTGGACAAAGTCTTTTGTAATACAAGGAGCTGTCCTAATGGGATTTCATGCCCTTTCTGACCCACAGAGAAATAGCAGACAGTATATTTATTTGTTCAAAAAGAACGTTGATTTTAAGAAGACAGTACATGATTTTACCAAGCATTCACATCAGAGATTCCTTTATAAGGATCAGTTGGGCTGAGATTGTAAACGTTGATCTCAAATGGAAAACAACAATATTCTAAAATGGCTGAGATAGTTATTTTTTCATGGGGCACCAATGAGTTGAAAAAGCAGACTAATAATGCTCCCCCCATCATTTCATCTTAGGCAAGTGAGCTAAATTTAGCAAATAAGCTGGATACAAGGTTCTCCATGCTTGTCAAAATATGATGGCAATTAAACTGGCATCTATTCTGTACCTCATTTTTTTAAGGAATATATTTTTCAAGCTTTGACAGTTAAAAACTATTTAGATAATTTATGACATTTCCAATGAGTTAGTAACATTTTTTTTATTGCATTGCATTTTGCATAATGTAATTTGTCACTACTTCTTTATTAAGCTTGTTTTATATTCATAGTTGTCCCACAACACTATATTTTCCTCTTTGTCAGCTCAGAACTTCATTATGAAGGATGAGGTTTTATCGTTTCCTAGTGATGCAAATGTCTACAGTGAATAAGTGTCATTATGCAGGAACAGGAATTTAGTTTTCCTCCATTAAGCAGCCAGGCTAATGACTCAACAAGTTTATAGCCCACCACAAAATTTGATAGCTTGGTGTGAGTTAAACAAATGATGGTTACATATTTATATGAAAATGAAAGTGGTTTTGGGGAGCTAGATATTTTACTTCCCTCATTTAAAGCCTAGACTTCAATTTTTAATTTAAAGAAGTTATATTCTCAGTTATACCTTAGATCAGCATGCCTTCCATTCCTATATGCCTGACATGGCTCCTATATGACAACACCGCTGTAGAGAAAGAAAAAAATATGTATTTCATAGCCAGCTTTCAAATCCCACTGAACCTATGGAAACATCCTAATTTAATGGCTTTGATTTCTCACTATTTTTCATGATATGCAGAAAAAAAAGCTATTAATAACAAACATTAGATCCAGCTGAGGATGATATATGTCATGTTCTCAGCAATGGAACATTTCTTTTTGGGTACCATATCCACTCACCACTGTTTCAGGGAGAGTGGACAACTATATAGGCAAAAGCATCACCTAGCTCTTTTTTTTCCTTTACAGGCAGTTTTAAGCAATTAAAGAATATGTGAAAAAGACCTATTTGACTGTCTAATTCGTCTCCCTTCCAGTACAAATTTGTCCCCATGGTATACATTTTCAAATGCTTTGCCTACTTTAATTCCTAATATGTCCAGGCTTAAAGCTTTCAACATTTCCCTTGGGAGACTGTTTCTCAATTTAAGGGATCATGCTGTCAGGATTCTTATTCAGATATTTAGCTAAAGTTTAATTTTTTTCCTCAATTTCAGTCTATTTCTCCTGGGGATGGATTCCTGGCTGTCATAAACTGTCAGAGCCTCCCTAATTTCCTTTGGGTTTGGATAGTGTACATCAGCTGAGAATACGGTCAGGGTCTTCCCTTCCTACCGTGCTAACAATTCTTCTCTCCTCAGATACATTATACTATTAATCATCATGCTCACACTTAGTCATGGCATTCTGTATTTAATAACGTTTTCAAATCCTGCTTTCTAATACCATATTCCTTGCTGTGTCAATCACTCCATCCCATAATTCACTTATTAATCCACACTTCATGTAGAGATGAAAATCAGCTCCTGAAGTAGATGAAACTTCTCCGTAGTGACAGTAGAACAGTTGCCATGATCATAAAAGAGGATTGTACTGAGGACAATGAAGTAAGATCCTACTTTTGATAAACTTCGTATTTGATATTTCTGTTTTCAGATAAAAGCAAAGGGAGCCAATAATGTTATATGTTTTTGTTGAGAATTTCTTTTAAAAAGGACAAAACCTGCTCCACTTCACATGTCAGTATTTGTAAAGGAATGCTGGCTGTTTCAGAATGACTCCATGCTTCCAGTGGTGCATCCTACCTATAATCTTTCATGGGCCCCCAACACAGGCTCATATTACTTGCTGGTATAAAATTACCACCTCTCCACTAGCTTGTAAATCCCCTAGTTCCCCAAGGGATGGATATTTTTAAAATAGCACAGAAATACATTGGCACAAACAGGTTTCATGGCTGAGCTGTCCCTAGCTTATCACTCACATTTTCTCCTTTTGTAGGTACCTTTGCTAATTCCTGGACTAGCTTATCACTGAAGAAAGGTCTAGAAGACCAAACCAAACCAAACTGAACCAAACCAAACCAATCTTTTCCACTGTCAGAGTTCCTCAGTAATGACGTCATATTTAAGAGATATTTTAGAAGTAGTCAATGCTTCCTATTTTAAATGACACCCCAAGAGTCTTGTGCCTTTAAACATGACAAATTGAGCTCCCTGAAATCAACAGTTTTTAGGCTTTCCAAATCCAAATCAAAACAGTAACTAGACTTTAATCATCTAAATTTTGTTCCACCAGTTCTCAACTCATTCGGACCAGTAAATAAAGCCTTTTTTACTTTTCTTTCCAACATTTCTTAGTGACAAAACAAGAAAGCTTTTTAGTATTGTTGAGAGTGTATTTCCTTTTGGCAGTTTCTTGTTCAAGCCACGTAACATTCTGCCATGGCCCAAGCCATTATTGCTTATGAAATCTATCACGCTTTATAGTCGGGACATAAGAAGATGACACCTATTTATGTAAGAGGGTCTATGAGGTTGTCTAATTGAAGACATCCTACTGTGTTGCTGAGTGCCCACTGTCAAATTGTGACTCGTACAAGAGTCTTGAGCCCAGCACTTAACTGCTAGCAATCTGCTGAAGCCTGGCACAGTGGGATCGCTGTTGTGATGTGGACAAGCTCTTCTGAAAGTCAGACACAGATTCATTTTTTGAACAAAGCACTGGTGCATCATAGAACAACCCACAATAAACTTTTTTGTACGTGACAAGTAAGATTACCACTAGCAAGAGCTTGCTTATTAGAAATACTGCAAAAGCAATCTCTGTAAATGACAGCACTGTACAATTCAGTGGTACTTGCCTGCCCTGACCTTGCTTATCTCTAACCTAATACTTACAGAGGTCATCTATAATAGAGGTTACTGTGATAGTATGAAGACAGTACATGTTTTTGAGCAATGTCCATGGTAAGAATGCACAGAAGTTTCTCTTTGGTTCTGTGTGAACTTCTTCAGCTTTGTACCATGCCGCTAGGATCCCAGTGTTTCAAGGGCTTGAGCAATGAGCCCTTAATGTATACTCATGGCATTGAGAAGTACATTAAATAATATTTCAAACTATCTCTTCACTAGCTTTTTGTGAGCAGCAGATCATTTGATCATGTTCCAGACTCTAGGCTTACATTGGTGGCATTCTTTTTGCTACAGTAGAAATAAATCTCCCAGGTAGAATGTATAATGTTAGTTTTTATAGAAAGAGAGGAAAAAAAAAAAAGGACTAGTTCACAAGTTAGCTTTCAGTTAGTTCTACATATTAGCAGTCGTAAAAATGAGGTTTGTGGCCTCAGGCACTGAATTCAGTGACTTCATCTTTCCAAGTAGCAACCTTATTTTTGCATCCCTCCAGGCACACACTCATGGGGCAATCATGTTGAATTCTCAATTCAAGTATGAACAGTTAGCTAAGCTTTTCTCTCAACAAATCATATTATAAAAAATTTAAGGAAAATCAGGCAGTTGCAGAAAATCACAAAAGCTGGATTTTAGTAACCTGATAGCTCTAGGGCTTAAAATAAGAAAATCAAACAATAATCAAGCCTAATCCATGATACAGAAGGCACACTCGATGCCATCTTCTAATAAATGTTACAGACTCTGTGTGGAGCGATACAATGGTCCCAGCTCTATAGAGAAAGGTTAGGGGTCCAAATAAGGAAGTTGTAAATGCAATGAGAGGTTTTGGGTTTTTTTAATAGGTGTTAGCAGTTAGATGATGGATATGCTAGAACTGATGACCTGCAGAAGGTACTTCCAATTCAGATTGAAATATTAGCACAACATTTCCACTGATGCTACTGTCCTGTGCTGGCAAAGATTTCAATATCTTTTTCCAGACAGTTGGATTTATTCTTCATAAGAATAAAGGCCACATGTTATTTTGTATCACAGACAGACAGTTATCACCTAGTGTTGATGCAAACTAGAAAATAAATAATACTTTCGTGTTGTGTGTCAAACAGGTAGGTAGGGACAGCATGTATTGAGCTGTCTAAAAAATTTCAGCGAGGACCAAAAAAATATTCTCAGCAACTTTTGGGCTTGGGCCAGATACATTTGAACAGCAATGTAATTATTTTTATTTTCTAGCATTTAATTTAACCACAGTATATTTTAAGATAAGTATAATTGTAAATCAAATCCTTGGTGTAGTAACGTGACAACTAAATATAACCTTAATAATACTCTGTGTGTATTATCACTTAACTTCAGTTATTTTTCTTGTGTGTTACAGAATTATTGTTTCCACTTTATTGATTGAGAAATCAAGGCCTAGAAAGACTACATGATGTTTTTCAGACATGCAGAGCTTCCCCATCTGAGTAAATTGTTGTCGGTCCTGTTCCCATAGGTCAAGTGTTCAGCTCATTAAAATGTTCCACTATCACAATTCAATGACCTTATGGGCAATCTTTGCAGAGGCTAATGACTTATTTAACATTGGCATTGATCTGCCAGGTATGATCTCTTTGAGTTAGAAGATCTATAAATACAGCTTAATCATTCAAAGGGCTTAATTAGCTAATGCAGTACTGCAGTTTTATGTTCATGTAATATTATTGGATTTATATGAGATTACTGAAGAATCACTGTGATTTAATATTTAGTGTCTGGTTCTTCAAACACCTCTAGGCTCATCAAACCCTGTTTTCAGAGCTGCTGCTATCTAGTGCATGAACATTAGACTGGGATGGTGGCTAGTCAGAATTTCTATATCTTGGCATGCTGTTGTGAAGACTGCACGCACAACAGGTCTAGACCAGCATATATGTACATAGATATTGATGTGCAACAATAAATTCACACGCAAAACTTGGTCTTTTCACACACACATACTCACATCTCTGAAAAGCTGGCCTGCAAAGATGGCTTTTCTTTTCAAAATCTTTTGTCAACGGGAAGTGTGTTAGGGAGATTCTTTTCTTAAAAGTCGATTCCTAAATATTGCTGTCTCCTATGTGAATAGCCAGAAAAACATTCTCCCATTTACCTTTGGCAAAACTAAAAATATGTGATTGTGTTCATAATCCTTATACTTCAATTATATTTCGTGGTAATATTTGCTACTTAAATATTATGCAAGCTGTTCCTAGTTTAATGATTGTTTGCTCCTGTTCACAAAATTTCAAGGTTAGCGCAAGGTCAAGCTGCACTTTGCTGAAGAAGCCAGTTATAAATTTCACTAATGTATTTCATCATGTGATGTTTTTCTGGTCATACTGGTGATTGTTCTGGAGTAGCAAAAGGTTAGCTGAGCACGCATGATATGTTGATTACTTCTGTATTCACTGTCTTCGTAGATAAAATATAGATAATGTTACTCCCATGTCTCTGTTTCCTATTGCTATTTTTGAATTAAGAACTGAGTTCCCGTTTAAAAATAATGAAACTTCTTTAGCCTGTTGGCAATTAAATAAAACAAATTTCCTTGTGAGAATTTTAGTACTTTCCGGTAGTTTCTAAGATCATCTGCGGTAAACAGCTTCTGTTAACTGTTTGCTGATTGACCAGTTCTTGATTATTAGCTGTTTCTTGATAGTCTGGATCTTGATTAAAAAGGATCCACACCTTTAGTCTCTAGCTGTTCTAAGGGCAGCTGAGTGAAGGACAACTTGTTTACTGAATGAGCAGGCATGCAACAAACTGAGGTTTTGGGAGTTTGTGTGGAGGGCGACAGAAATGGCTCTAGAAGAGTGTGAGAGCAGCAATGGTGATTATGGGCCACAGGGCTCAGTCCCCAGCCCTGGAAAACCAGAAACCATGACGCAGACAGAGCTCTGGAGGGTGGTGGCTGCTGCACAGGTCTCAGGCAACATCAGTCTCAAGTATTTTTAGATCTTTGTTATAAAAACTGAAAAAACCTAATTTTCCCTTTCTGTTTCATAGAGTGGAGAGTATCCAAGAAAAACAACACAACAGCCCCTGAAATGAACACAAGGTGAGCAAGTAAAGATGTATCTGTTAACTCTATCTTAATATCCAGAGAAACTCTTCCAAACCTTGCATTTTTTGTCTGGAATGTCACTCTTACCCAGAGATGTGCCAAGTTAAAAGTACAGCACCGAAATCACAGTGTGCTGTCACACCTGCATCTTGTGAAACTAATTCTGAACTAGTGGGTGCTCACAACTTCACCTGGAGATGATGAGGACAGAACAGAGAGAGGTAGTCAAGAGGAGCCGTGTCCCTGAGGCAGGTGTTCTGTGAGTGACAGAGCATGAATAGACTGACTTTTCTGCTAGATTCTCCATTTCCACTAGATTTCAGGGACCCCAGTCCCTAAGAGAAGCAGGGAACATTAATATGCCGAGTGGCCCTTTGGCTTGCCAGTTTTCTGTCTCTGATTGCTGTTCAATGGTTCAGGACCAAATTAATTATTTCAGACAAATGGTTACATTATATGCGTGGTAAAATACTTTAAAACATTCTGCAGGCATTTTTGGTTGTTAATGGTCATGCATTTTCCCACTAGCAATGTTGATTCAACTGACCATAGTGATAATAAAGAGCTAAAATTGGGTAAATAATACACAGGTTGAAGTATTTCTAAGTAGTATTCACAGAATAATCAAGTCACATTATGATCTGTCTGGTCAATTGCCCATGAATTATGAAGAATTAACATAAGCCTTGATAGGGTATTCTGTACACACCATCAATGTGGCGACTGACTTTATAATGATTTCCACAGCACAGAAAATGAGTCAAGTGTGAGCAGAAGTACATTAAGTTTTTTGGTATATTCCTGTCTTTTAAATATTTACCTGAAACACTGTCATCATTTTCACAAAAGGGTTTGCAGGATCTTAGTCTGTATAATTTGCATTGGATCTTCCAGCAGTAGGAAGAAAAAGTTGACTGAACTTGTTTAGGAGGAAGAAAGGAGCATGTAAAGCTTAAAAAAGTGACAGTGCCTTCGAGCAAGACACATGCTAGAAGCAGCCAGGTATGAGGCCAGATCAGTGATCCCCCAGAAGAGATGCTGGAATAGCAGCATATGCCTACATACTCACTGCCATGGCTCTATGCAGCAGATGCCTATTTATATAATAAAAGTTCTAACCCCAATGCTCACTGAAAGAGCTCTTTGAGTTTTTTCCCCAGTCACAGGCAATGTACTCTCATGATCAAATGTTGTACACTTGGCCTTGCACCTGCGAGTGTCTGTGAACCAATGGAGTCAGGTTGTGAGAAGGTCCCCTTAGAACATTTCACTGACAAGGGCTTGCACTGCCTCAAGCAGAAAATCACTTGCCTAACTCCTGGCTCTCTGTCATCATTGCTAAGCAAACCCTGAGAGAGCATTTTAGGTTTGTGTTCAAGGAAAAAAGATGTCAGTCTTGATGTGAAATGTTGAGCTGTATTCTTGTCATGGTTTGTGCCCGATCAGGCACTGAGACCTAAAACAGAGAGTAATCTTGATCCACTGGGGAAAAAAAAATAATCTGAAAGTCATAAAATCCAATAGATTACAATTAGATATTGTAATCCAAATAATTTCATCTGGAAATCACTATACATAAGAACAGAAGTATTGTTTACAGGAAGCTTGTAACCTATGCTAGTTCCTCTCAGATTAATAACACCTTCATCTCTAAAAGAATATTAATCATCATTAAGGGGTTGAATCCTGCCATCATTGCATTTCTGATTATTGAGGACTCACAGATAAGATATATGTGCTGGGAATAATGAAACTAACTAGTCTCCAGCCAAAGTTATGAAGATCGGAAGTTGCGGACGCGGGTGGTCTGCACAAGTCTGAGTTACCTGAGATTTGAATGAATTGTTTAAACTTTTGGTATCTTTAACTTAATTGACAACAGAAATCACTACACAGTAAAATATATTAAAATGTATGCATGTTATGGAGTATAGATTATAAATATTTGTTTAGTCATCGTTAAGACTTCAGTGTGGCTTTTTACTTTGCAGTCCAATGCCTTCTGTAACTGGACAACTAGAAGCAAACAAGACCACAAGTTGCATTTCTCTGTGCATCAGGATAAGTTTAAGTAAATAAATAGTTATTTGTACTGAGATTTTGTTTAACCAGTTCCATGGAGGTTTCAGTTGTGAAATTTAGATTAGGCTTCAAAGCAAACTTTAACTCATCTCCAGGCAGAGTAATTTCCTCTGGTGCTCTAGGCTACATCTATATGCAGTTAGAAGTGTCCAATGACTACTGCATTTCTTATCCATGTAAACATAGCCCTTTTTATATAGAAAACAAGAGAAGCTGATGAGCATTGACTGTTCATATTTTGTGTCCTATTACCTCAGTGACTTTTAGCTTTTAGTGACTTTTAAAAATATGTTGTTAAATTTCTTTTAAGGCTAAAATAAATACGAATTTACTACCTTCAGTATAAGCATTATAAAGAATTAATGAGTATTTAGTAAGTTAATTACATTTGTCACTTGCAAAAAAATGTACCATACATTTCATGTAGCCATGTTAAAAAGAGCTTTTTCAAAGTAAAGTAGTTAAAGCTGTAAGTTAGCTGAATAAAAACCTTTCACTTCTCTCCCTTGTTTATATGACATAGTATTTAATTACAAGATCAGCTGTGACATTTTGCACAGAATCGATGATGCTGTCTGACTAAGGAGCTATTCAGCTCTGTTTGCCTTTTTCCAGTGTGCAGCTCTGTTGCCATCCACAGCAATGTCCCAGGCTCTCAGTTGCCAGACAGAGCCTTTGACAGCAGTGAGAAGCAATGTTTTTTTCCCTGGTCATAGCTTCAAAAATTATTTTGGCTGTACTTTAAGAAAAACACATAAGGGGCTGATACCTGTCATGAAGAATATTAACCAGAATGCATAAAAGTTGGCCAATAAATGAGCAACAAGGTCTTATGACGGTATCTTGTGCTTTAACAACAAACAGGACTGTGAGTCCTGACTGCAGTCTATTCTCTGTACATACTCTTTCGTCTCAGAACTAGAAGTGCCTGCAGCGAGGATGTGGTTTTCTAACTTCAGAGCAGGAAGCCAGGTCATGGCTGAGATAATTAAGGGAAGCTCCTGAGTTGAGGCAGCAGGCCAAGTTAAAGGACAGGGGCCTTTACCTTACTCTACTACCAGTATCCTTTCTGGAAGAGGAAAAGACTGATCCCTAAGTTTTGCCACAGAGCACGCAATGGTCAATGTTTAAGTGGGGTCTCAGAGCATTAGGCAGCCTGCACCTTCGAAATCTGGTTGGAAACTGCAGCTGCCCATGTACTATGGAAAGAACACCACCTACCAGGGGATTATTCTCTGGTTGCCTTCATGGGGATCACTACTCAAATGGATTGGAAAGCATGCAGTGCAAAATGCTCAGCAAATGAAGGACCTTACTGTTGTAGCTCAGTCAATCGGGAGAAGAAAGAAGTTTTCTTCTGATAAAGCATTCTTACAAAGGAACTAGAAGCAACGCCAACATCATAAAGACTCGTAAGCTATAATTAGAAAGAACTCTTGTGTCAAAGATGCATCCACATATAAGAAAGACAGAAATAAAAGTACTTTTTACCTCCCAAATGCAGCACAAATAGGCAAGTTGCCGTTTTCTGTTTGAACAAGGGAGACCTATATCTTAGGTGATATTTGTCATCATAGCAGCTTCATCTTCACATGGAGGTTCATATGAACCATGTATTTCTAAATCAAAAAGCAAGGAGATTGTGTACCTTTGAGGGGGAAAAAAAAAAAAAAAAGAAAAAAGGAAAATAGAATCAGGAAAAGTAGTCAGGCAATCACTAAGATCTATAGACAGAACCAAGCTGGAAGTTAGGCCAGCACTGCTGAGTATTACCAGCAATTTGGCTTTTTTAAACGGAAAGTGAGGACCATGAGCCATGGGTACAGTAATTTGCAAGCATTGCATGAGGAGCATGCCCCATGGCTCCCAGCCCCAGCTTCAGTGTGCACACACAGATGCAGTGTTTGTACTCTGTGCACATGCAGCTGGGCCAAGCGTTCCGCAGATGGAAGCAGACTCAGGTGAGATGAAATGTCACAACCGACTTGAGCCTAGTCCAGAGGCCAAAATTTCCAGACTAGGCAGTTAAAAGGTAAAATTCTTGGAAAAACACGATGGAGGGAAATAATAGTGGAACGAGAAAGAAAAAAGTACTTACAATGCTAATTTAAAGAAGAAAAAAAAAAAGGATAGAGTTTAAACCTTCTTTCAATCTGTACTTCTAGGCACTTCAGCTTTCCCATGGTGACCGAGAAACTCATCTATTTTCACTGTTGTATGTGCACAGAATACTTCCCTTCCCTTCCCTTCCCTTCCCTTCCCTTCCCTTCTCTTCCCTTCCCTTCCCTTCCCTTCCCTTCCCTTCCCTTCCCTACATTCTGGCTCCCCACTAACAAAAACTACCCAAACATTTATTTCCTCTGTCAGTCCTCCCTTTTTCTCTTTGCTTTCTGACAATCTTTTGTAGATTTTACAGGCTGTGGCTATATTTGTCTATACTTGTCACTTATCTCAAAGCTTCAACATTACAGACCCTAAGTTCACCTCATAATATCAGATTCAGTCACGCTGCTTTTCAGCAAGAGAGAGCTTTAACAACCCCATATGCCTTTGTGCTCTACTGTCATCAACACTGAGAGCTTTTTTGGTCTCCATGGCTGTCTGTTTGAGTAAAGGAAATACCCAGGCTCTATGTTTGATCTTTTACTTAACTCTTTATATCAGTCTTGATGAAAAGATGTTTTATTAGACAGCATTAGGATAATGCAATCTATCCTGAGCTAACTTGCAATTACAAGAGCTTTTGATGATCTTGAATTTGCCAGTGATTGTTAAGGTGATGCAGCTGTGGCTGTCAATACATGACAAAATATTAATGACTGTATAAACTATTTTTGAAAATCCCACACAGTCTAAGTACAGGCAAGGACGTAAGAGAATGTCCTCCAAAACTAGTTTTGCTTGTCTTCAGGTGAAGAATTTCTTCAGTCATTTCAAAAATACATTATTTGTTCTGGAGAGGTAAAATTCCAGCACAGGCCTTGAATAGGTACTCTTGAAAACCCCAAAATATATCCACAAAATATTGAAAAGTTGGCTGACAATATAAAAAGTACTCAAATAAACAGTTAATCCTATGATTCTTCTGTCAGCTATAGTGTAGTTTGAAATTTATTTCCTCTTTTTTTCTGTTACTAGCAACATATTGAGCTTTGCACAGAATAACCCCCACAAAACTGTTGCATATGATTTCCAGTTCACATAGCAAGCTTTGCAGACTTTCCGCTTCTGCATCACCAGTTTTTCTTGAATTATTCAGTTCCTTCAGTTAATGGCTACCAGTGTGCTGTACATATAAGAGAGTATGTGTTATAGCTTCATTCACTTCATGCCATGTCCTTGTCATTTTTAAATTTAGATTTTCCTAAATGCTTTTCTAAATTTAAGTTGATGCCTGGTAAACAAGCTGTGAA
The DNA here is from genome assembly GCA_013400055.1 of Nycticryphes semicollaris. Lineage (NCBI taxonomy): Eukaryota > Metazoa > Chordata > Aves > Charadriiformes > Rostratulidae > Nycticryphes > Nycticryphes semicollaris. The sequence continues at coordinate 422,654 of VXBJ01000269.1, forward strand.
GGATCAGTCACCATTAACACAATCTGTCTATCCTGCACCAGAGAGACCTTAAATGGAATTTCCAGTGTGATGCTGCAGGATGTCTTGGCTTTTTGGAATGCTACAAAGCACATTGTAAACAGGCTTCACTGTGCCAGCACAAGCAACAGTTTTGGTATCACTTTCTGCTGAATCTGCTTCACAAAGATTCAGTGAATGATGTAGTAGGCACTCTTCACCTTCTTCCTTTAACACACTGCAGTTTTTCCCAAAATTGACATACCACATTAGCTGTATTAATCACATAATTCTGTTTTACAGCCTTATGGTAAGAAGTATTAAAAAAAAAAATATGAAATTGGTTTTAACTTGTGTCTTTCCATTCCAACTTCAATACTTTGGAGAATGCTCCTAAGCAGTGTACCTTTTCTAGGTAGAAATGATTCATTATCACCCTCAAAGGCAACAAGGTTTATGTCTGATCTGCTTTCATATGCATATGCTATACCATATTTCTGGTGAATTCTGTCTTGGCATGCTTTCTGCTCAGGGCCTAGCACTGATGACTCAACGTCACAGTCACTTCTTGGCTTCACAGATAATCATCTTAACCGCCTTCAAGGAAACTGTGTGAACATCTGTGTATCTGCTTTTGTATTGTTCTCCATCATTGCATGTGGTGTGTCTCTGTTGTAATGGATGTAATGATCAGGTGATTCATATTTCTGAAGACAGATTTTTCTCTAGAGGTTTTCATCAGCATAAAGACTGGTGGAATGTTCCTAATTGCCATAGTCATAAGAGGCCCATACACCCCAAAGAAGAGGATTGTCTTCTTGATGTACATTTTGTATGGGACAACATGGGACTATGACAATCCTATTCCTCTATTTCATCACCATCTGAACAGGATGTTTCAGTAACTGAATCCTTTCTTTCCACATGCCATGTTTGAACACATAATGGCTATGTCTGCAGAACCCAGAACTGCTTCTTCCCATGTTTTTGTTTTGCACATATGTGAAATTCAGCTTCACTCCTGCTTATTCTTGTGATGGAGACCAAGGTATTCACCACCATTTTCCTAAGCTTTGTTTTTTGGGGGGAGGCTGAATGTTCAGGCAGCAGAAGTGTCTTGATACAATTCAGTCAACTTCTCAGTCTAGGTGATCAAGATGTGGAAGGTGCATACCTGGCTACCCATTTCTGCACAGCTTAAACAGAGGCCATCTGTTTAGTACCGGGATATGTCACCATTCAGATATAAAAGCTGAAGTGGCAGGTATTCTGCAACGTGAGCACTCTTACCTTTCACAATATTTAAGTGTTTCCTGCTGAGTTACCAAAACAACTTCAATATTTAACAACTAAACCTAGAATTCATTCTGTTAACTTTTTTTCCACTTGAATCTCTGTCTAGTATATTTGTCACCAAAAGTCAATGTTACAGTGAACTTTTGTTGAAGATGAGGATATTTGAGGGATTTTTACATGAATAATTTAGTCTGACTTCATCATTCTCTTAATGAGAGAATGCCTTCTCTAAATATTTGGTAATCTAATTTATTTTAAAGCATATTATCACACCGACATTACAAATACGTTAGTCAATTTCTTAATGCCATCATATTCCAGAATTATTAATTGTTCTTTTCTGCCAGACTTCTTCAGAGTTTCAGCTTCTGCAGATGGATGGCGGTTTGAAATTTACAGCTGTTACCTAGTATTCTGCAGAATGAACACAAAGCCTTAATTCCAGCCACAACTATTATGTACAAATCCAGAGATGATGCATTGGTCCTTTGTTGGAGAGAAAGGGAATGTCTGAAACTGCTGAACAGAGTTTCCCCACACCGCGGCTCGGTGCCACGTTTTCAATTTCATTGAGAAAATTTTGATGAACTGTAAGAAGGGGATACCAGTCACCGATAACCCAGTCTGAACCAAAGCAAAATTTTCATTCTTCAAACTCTTCCAAAGTGCAGAGTTGGAATCCAGTTTCAGAGCTTTTGCTTGATGCTGCAGACACGGGATAACACCTGAACACCACTGACTTTATAGACTGTTCTCCTCGTTTCATTTCGCCTTCTGCCCCTTTCCTTTATCTTAGCTTCAGAACACAAAGCCTTTAACCCAGCCTCAAATATATTTTGTTGTCTGTTTTCAAATAGCTGCTAAAGCACACACCAGTATTTGTTAACTGTCATTGTTCATCCAAAAAATTCAAAGCAATCAAAAAAATTTATACTATTATATATACAGAAGGAATTAATTGTTGAGAATTTTTTGCATTTTATTCATGAATAAATTGAGACACAGGTACCTTCAGTAAGCCAAACCTGGACCATGCTACCCTCCATCCTCTGTTCTAACTGGGCAATATACATAAATTGGGACATGAAGAAGTATGAGAAGCTTCAGATGATGAAGAGAATACTTTGGGGAAAGAATGAACTTTCACTCTAGTACACTTGTGTTTGGCTAACACTAATTTTAACTATAGAAGAGTGAACACCAAACACACATGTTATTGCTTGCATTGCAGTTGCATAGGTTTTATGCTACTATTATTCAACAGTCTAATACAAGTTTCAAATGTATAGCTTACCTGTGATTTTTCTTTAAATTAAATACAAGCATTCAGCATTTTTTTCCAGCTTCTCATTTTTCATGAAATCCATGCAATTGTTAAAAATTTAATAATGTGAGCTTTTCACAACCATTTGAGAATCCGGGTTATGTAATTAAAACACTTTGCAAATAATTCATACTAATATAACTTCAGTGTTATAATCACTTTAAAAATGTTGAGATTGTAATTAATCTACCAGGAATCCATAACCAATTGTCTTCACATGGTCCTGGGTGACCATTCCTTACATAATGAATGACTCCAGAAACAACTTATTCTCTGAATACATTATAGTATATAAAATAAATTAAGTTGCTGTTTTACCTGACAATTTTCTTACTACAATGTCTGTTGGAATTTTAGGTTATGCTTGTATTGCTACATGGTTTGTTTGTTTTTTTTTTTTTTTGTTTTTGTTTTTTTTTAACAGTGCAGCAAAAGGACTCAGTAGAACAGTTGTGTCAAACATCTTCCTTAGAGATAAAGATGTGGAATTTTTCTCATTGGCATAGGAGTTACCTCATCACTTGTGAGCAGAACTGCTCACAATGGGTAATGGGATCATTGTTATCAGGTGAAGTTTTACCCTAAGGGTAGTATCCTGACATTGATTTTCAGGCACTGTTTATTGATTCCAGAGGATATTTTGTGTAATATCTGATGATTTTATACAGCCACTACTTTAATGTACAATTGGCAACTTAGTGGTATTGTACAAATAAGTTTTTCTCAAAAAAAAAAAAAAAAGTACAATCAATTCAGGAAAGTCTTAGCTATTATTTTTCATAGGAAACTATAACATATTTTCTATTTAAAATACTCTTCCACTATTTTATGCATATATACATTATAAACAGACAAGTACAGAAAACACCCATGGGACAATCCTACTTTTTATGTACATACATAAATACATAGATAGACATGCAGTTGTTGCCACATGGGCTTTGATGACCCACTCTTCCTAATTAAGTAGGTAATACTAAAGGACCAGGAAAGATAAAAAGAGAAGCGAAAAAATACGAGTGTGGTAGGATGTGGGTGTAAAGAGGAAGAAAGCATCATGGTCTGGCAAAGTTAACCCTTACTTCTTTCCTAGTGAGTGAAGGTCCCTCTGAAGAGTCCCTTGGAACCAGGAAGCCCTTTGATAAAACAGCAGCCACGTCACTGTGAGGGTGTGCAGTACCATGCAACCAAGGACAACAAGATCAGGACTCCTGTGATAGTTCTGCAGGTCAGTTGCCCCAGATTTACAGTAATTAGTGAATGTTGGATGCCCTAGGCTTTGGGGACAGATGTTAAGCCTCATCCTTTAAAAAAAGTCCATTTCAGAGAAACATTGGGGCAGTCCCAGGCTGGATGGGAACTGCATTCCAGATCTGAATTTTGGAATGCACAGATTGGGATAAAGGCAGATGAAGAGACAGATTCCCCCTTAGACATCAACCATTGAAAGAAGGAGTTGACCCCTTTGATCCCTCAGCTTTTATACTGAGCAGAGGGGCAGATGGGATGAAATACCCTGTTGGTCACTTTTAGATCACCTGTCCTGTCCATTCCTCCCTATTGGTGTGACCTCTCCATTCTTTTCTGTTCCCGACCCTCCAATGGGGCAAATAATGAAGTTGCCTGGTCTTGGTTATTATAACACTAAGGATAAGCAGGACCCTCTCTGCATACTATTCCTTGGCATAATTATAAATAATCAGGCTTTATCACACTGAGAGCAAACACTGTCTCACCAATATGCTGTTAATTTCAGAGATTTCAGTTACTTAGAAGAGGCTTAGCTGCAAAGTAAAATTACTAAACAGAAAATTGATTCTGTTTTACCTCAAACTAGGACAACACCTAATTCCTTGAATACACTAAAGCCCTTATAAATGGGAAGCAACCCTACATGACAACCAGTGATAGGCAGTGTGACCACATTTTTATCTGTAACTTACTCTTTACAAGTCTGATGATCATGGGATTTCCTGAATTGCTTACTTTTGTGGGTTAACTCTTGTAGGCAGCTTAACACCACACAGCTGCTCCCTCTCTCCATGTGCAGTGGGATGAGAGAGAGAGTCGGAAGGGCAAAAGTGAGAAAACTCATGGGTTGAGTTAAAGATGTTTTAATAAGTAAAAGAGGAAAAGACAAAACAAAGCAAACCAAAAAGAAACAATAAAGCAAACAGTCCCTCACCACCAGCAGACCAATGCCCCGAGCAACAGTAACCCTGGCAAAACTCCCCCTAGCCAAAGGAGCTGCTATGAAGAAAATTAACTCTATCCCAGCCAAAACCAGTTCACTTATCCAAAGAGAATTCCAAAACAGCTGCCTGTATAATAACCTGAGTACAAATCCATGCAGTATTTGCAAATAAGAATCATGCATTTTCAGTCAAAGCTGACCATATAGATTACTTCTTTATTAAATTATTATCTTTTTTTTTTTTAAATTTACATATTAAAGACTTCTGGGCATTAATTAGGTTTTTAAGGACATCAACCATTAGATAATTAGGCAAATCTTGCTTTAGCTAAAGGATGTAAACCCCAAAATTTAGGATAAATATTCTATTTGGAACATTTGAAATACATTTCTGAGGGAGTAGGGAAAAAGAAAGTCAGAAAAACAGATAGGGTCATGGTCCCCAGAGAAACACAGAAAATTTCAGAAAACTACATTAATGTTGGGACAGCAGGTATTAACTCATGCTAATTTTGAGAAACACAAAATTATGTTTACTTGAAGGGATTGTTTACCTTGTTTGGAATTACTGATGGGTTTTAAAAATATCCTAAAAAAAATGATGGAGCTTAATGACAATCTCGTATACCTGAAAAGCAATAAAGGCCTAAGAAATGGGATGGAAGGATGTCCTAAAAAGATGTTGTAACATCAGTAGCAAATACTGTGTGCTTACTTGTCCCCCTGCCTGAAATCTGGCCTTAAAGACAAAGTGTCAAGATCCTATGTTAAATTTAATGGTATCAGGATCTTAATCATTGCACGGTTTCTAGAAGAAATAAAAAGTATTCAAAGAGAGTGAATGAAAATGCTTACAGACTACAAGGAATTTCTAAGTGGCTAAAGAAACTGAGATGATTGGGGCTGCCTAATTAAAAAAAAAATAGGACAAATAGACACATCTTTGATTCAGATAAAACAACAAAAGTTGCTGAGAAGGTCAATATGGAACTCCTGTTTACCCTCTAACAATACAAAACCAAAAATGTTTGATGAAATAGAAAAGCAATATATTTTTACACAGCTTGTAATTAACCTGTGGAACTGGCTGTCATGAAACATCAGTGCGCTCAACAGTTTAAGAGCCTTTGAAAAAAAGATGACATTTTATTGGAGTAATGAGAACATCCACAGTTAATTTAGTAAAAAAATAATATTTTGGACAGGATGCAAACTTTCATACTTTGGGATATTAACCATTTTCTATTTAAAAGACTGGAAGAAATTTTGTCTGGAAAGATCTTTTAAAAATTCTCTGCTCTTCACAGTTATTTTTGTAGTGCCCACAGCTAAACACAGATTGTGACCACAATTGTGCAGGGCTGCATAGTGACTAGATGGTCCCGTGGCTGTCTTGCACTCATTGTATCCAGAGATACAAGAGTCCCACTCTGTGTAAGATTATAGCCTTTATACTCTTTATATTACTCTAAAGCACATAGATTCCTTCTGGAAGACTTTCCAAGATCTAATTTACTATTGGTTTTACATTTCTATTATTTTCTGGATTTCAGAATTTAATTAGACTTTAAAATTGTAGAATTAGTCTCCAAAAGCTGGAAGGTGTTATTCTAGAGTTTTAATATATGCAAGATTTTGGTCTCAGTCTTGCTGGCTGCTTACTACAAGGAAAATAATATTTCACTTTTTCTTATCAATATAATTCACTATTTTACCTATTGTGTCTTTTACATTCTTTGACATGACTTTCTCCTGTGACTATTCTTACTCTAAACTTTTTGTTGCTGAGCATAATGGAAGCTTTATTCAGTCCACTCTCTCTTTCCATGGTGTTTCATTGTCTGGTTGTTTTGTAAAGAATTGTAAATGCGAGAAACTATTCATTAAAATAATCCTTTCAGTTCCTACATCCTTCAGTTCTACAGATACACACATACACGTGCACATAGACAGAGTCGAGCATTGTACCTGCAGTTATCAAGCTAAAAAATGAACTTTCAGAAGTCTGCTGTATCCCTACATAGAGATATTAAGCTTTTTGCATTTTTTTTTCCTAGTAAAAACTAAGGGTAGTAAAGAGAGTTGAGCAAGGGGGAAAAAAAAGATTTACTACAAAATTTCAATATTTTTTCCTGTTGAGCATAAGGGAAAGGGCTTCAGAAGTCATTTTGGAAGGTGAAAGGCTTGAACAACCAGCCAGAATTACTGATGTCACACTGCTTTTCCTCGTTGAAGTCAAAGGCTTGACCCTTAGCCTTTCATTTCCCAAGGAACTGACTTAACTCCAACCTATTGAACTGTTCTGGAAATGGTTGTCTAACAATTTAATCCAGTAAAATAATTTGAATAGCTAACTAGGAACCGGGCAGAGAATGGGACTGACCCCGTAAGCGGGGTTAGGATACTTGCCTCTTGCACAGGGTGGCTGGAGGCTTCTGACTATGACTCCAACTTTGCTTTTTTCTTCGCTTTGTTGGTTATTCTGTTCTTGGAGAAGAGATACTGAGGTCTTCAAACCACACATGCTAAGCTGTTAGTCTGACTTACCCCCTTTAAAAGTCCATCTCTAATGACATTTTATGGAAAGCAGACTCCTAAGACTAAATTACTATCTTTGTTGTTGTTTCTTAACATCACATTTATTCTGAATGTAAATGAGAGTATCTGAGTATTTGATGAAATTATCATCGAAACGACATGTTCTGTAACCCCATTAAATCTGCATTTTCAGACAAAAATATTCTGTTGGAAAATTCCCAAATGGCTTTTATAGTCAATACATCCTGTTTTCTTGTTTCCTCTTAGAACAGTTAAAATAACAACAAATTACGCTCTGTATTTTATGGACTCAAGAGCTCTATTCCAGTGCTCATGAGCCTGTTTATTCATGTCCTTCTCCTATTTGTAGTGTATGTATTTTGATTATTATTCTATAGAATAACCTTCAAATATAGCATCCAGATAGAAAATACTGTGGTCAGATTCTGCAAGAAGTTTTAGTGCATTGATGGTTTTAATGCAATTAAGATGAACGAGCTGCTTTTTTTCAAAATAAGTATGGGTTTATGCAAGTGATTGCTGAGAACCCAAACTCTTAACATGTCCAGGCAAATACTTTCAGGGTGTAAGCTAGACAGTTACACGAGGGCTTATCTGCAGCATAGTACCTCCCCAATATAGGATGTTCTCAACATTCAGTTACACTTTGGGCAGTAAAAGAGGTACATTAATATAGGATGATGGCAGAAAAACTTTTTTCAGAAAGAGCTATTTTTTGGCACTCTTTCATCTAACTGTTATCTCACCATATGCAAAATCCCACTGGTTTGCAGGAGTTAAGTACTACTGAACATGAATAAAGTGCTAAGGTTGCATCTGCTATGAATTTTGAAAAAAAATTAAATGTTTTGTTCTGGACTCTGACATTTCCTTTTGAATAAAACCGAGTCTTTATGATCATATGTAGAACTAAGACCTTCTAATTGGTCAAAAACATTCTTCTTCAGCTCATCATCAAATCATCTGTCATATAAACCAAACTGGGCATGGGGAAATGGACAGAGATTCTCCCCATTCCTGCTGCTGCCTCTATGGGGAGTCTATTTAGAACAAGCTTCCTGGGGATGCTCCATTAGCTTAAAACATATTGTATAGCTTTCCTTTCTTTGTTGTTCTTTTTGTTTTCTTTTCCACACAAAAATCTTCAAAAGCTTTTAAACTACAATAGGTCCGGGAAAGATTGCTGTCTGAATTTTAAAAGCAGAAAAGTCAGTGGAGAGTCTCCTGTACACATGATTTCTTTCATTCTCTATTTCTTGCATTAAGCCAATTACTTAATGGACAGAAAGTTATTTTAAAATCCTTCAGAGTGCGAGGCAGATTACAGAAAAATCTCCCTAAGCAATGGAAAACAATGTATAAATAATAAGAACCTAATCATTCCCTTTAATGAAAAACTGTTCACAAGGGAGGAAAGATATGCATGCATATGCACTAAAATTAAGTCATCCTACTTACATGCTCATGTCCCCGTGAAGCATGCTCTTCAAGCACCATTCTGAAGCTTAAATGCTGCTATGCTTCATGATCCAAGACATATGTAGGGAGAAGACAGTGCTGTACTTGTGTCAGCTCATTTTTGGCAGCTCTCCTAACTACAGAAAACAAGAGGAAACTTTATCATGCTATTTTTGTTTCGACAACTTCTACGGAAACCAGAAATTTCTTTCCTCCCTGTCCCCCAAAAACCCCACAACCAAAATAAAACAACAAAAAAGTCCAAATAACCCTAAACTCACACAAAGAAATCTCAAACCAGCTGAGGAAGCTGAGGAAGATGTTTGGGTACAAGTGTAGAGAAGGGTAAAAGAGTTTGTCATGTCCAGTAGCCTGAATTTGTGTCCTTGGATATGCAGCCTTCTGTATCTTTTAAGACAGACACAGGCTCTGGCTACTCATCTGGGATATGAAAAGTCCAGCTTTAAAGCTTCTTCATATCAGATACCTTAGATCCAAACTTTTGGCAGCTTTTCTTCATGCAGTATTAATAACCATTCTCTGTAGGCAGGAACCAAGAGGCAATACAGACTGTTCATACGCTTACCAAATGACCTTTTTTTCTCTTTCTTTTCTTTTCTTTTCTTTTCTTTTCTTTTCTTTTCTTTTCTTTTCTTTTCTTTTCTTTTCTTTTCTTTTCTTTTCTTTTCTTTTCTTTTCTTTTCTTTTCTTTTCTTTTCTTTTCTTTTCTTTTCTTTTCTTTTCTTTTCTTTTCTTTTCTTTTCTTTTCTTTTCTTTTCTTTTCTTTTCTTTTCTTTTCTTTTCTTTTCTTTTCTTTTCTTTTCTTTTCTTTTCTTTTCTTTTCTTTTCTTTTCTTTTCTTTTCTTTTCTTTTCTTTTCTTTTCTTTTCTTTTCTTTTCTTTTCTTTTCTTTTCTTTTCTTTTCTTTTCTTTTCTTTTCTTTTCTTTTCTTTTCTTTTCTTTTCTTTTCTTTTCTTTTCTTTTCTTTTCTTTTCTTTTCTTTTCTTTTCTTTTCTTTTCTTTTCTTTTCTTTTCTTTTCNTTCTTCCTTCCTTCCTTCTTTTAACCATAGTAATAGTTTCTACTGTTATGAAAAATCATTTAATGGAAACGTAATCCAACACTGGCAATCAGAAGTGACAAAACCTGGGATGGACCTGACCACTAGTTACCTGTGTTCTAGCCAGAAAGTCTGGTTTCTAGTTTCTGAAGTAATTTTGTAGTTTGAGTTATTTGCTAAAACAGCATGAGGCGGGGGGAAAGTCACCCCTTCTAAACCTTCACAAATATTCAGAAAGTAATGCTTGACCTCATCTCCTCCCCATCCCTCCAGATTAATTTCTTTTGTTCACATACAATTTATACCGAATCTCAGCATATTTCAGTCAATTCTATTTCACCAACAGCTCTTGTCATTCTGCTTATGCTTTCTTGGTGTCCAACAGCAGCATCTCTTTTCTTGGCAGAGTCACGAGTTATTCCCTAACACCTTGTTGAGCTGCAGTTCCTTCCTGCATAGAATAGACAGACACTTTCCAAAACAACTTTATGCAGATCAATTAAATTCTGTCTGAGGTGAATGCTTGATAGAAATACCTTCTCAATTACCATGTTTTGAACCATTATTATGTCTTCCAGGAGTTGCATCAGTGGGTTCACCTGCACAGTAAAAAAAAACCCTAAATTAGTGAGCCATGGAGTGCAACTAGGACAGAACATTTTGGTTTTAGGAGATTTAAATCCATTACAGAATATAATATAATGTCTTAAATGATTGGTCTTTTTACAAAACAAACAAACAAACAAACAAGATTGCAGGATTGCAGGGGGTTTGAGGAGGAAAACCTTCCATCTGTGGATGTAAGAAGAAGTTTAAAGATGATGTTCTTCAAAAGCATGTTGTCCACAAAGGCCTGAAAGTGTGTGAGACCTGAAGTTCACACCTATGAAATGTTGATTAAGTGTCTGCTGTTCTTGAGTCCTTTAAAGCAAGTCCTTTCACTGACATCAGTAAGTTTTTACCCCATCTTCTTTTTTCTAGAATGCATAATTATTTAGTGCTAAAGATCTAAGGAAAGTAATATTTGACTCAAAACTCTTTTCATTAAGGTATTCTGGGACTATATAATGAGCATTTGGGGAAAAAAAGGAGTTTCTGTTTCCTACCATCCGACCTAGTTATGCAGTGAAATGATTTCTTTGTTCAAAAGACCTGTTGAACACACCAGTCCTGTATTTAGTTTAATGTCTGGAGGTGTTTTGTTTTTCTCTCACTTAATCTATTTGTGCTATATGAGTATACTGCATCCTCTACCACCCTCTTTTTAAGAATGTGAATACAGCACTTCATTAGTGGGTTTGCAACTCTCAGAAATTATTTTTTTTGTGTCAGAAAGGAGAATTAACTAATACACTATTTTCTTCCCTAAAATCTCCTTTAATAGTGTGCAGAGATGAAAAGGAGTCAAAGTTGCCATAAAGTTTAGTACATTTCACTTGTACACCATCTGTGAAATTATCACATGATAAAGGAAACTTTTCCAGACTGAACACAGCTGTTCCAATCCCCTCAGTTGTTACAGTCGCCTAAAACACTGTTTAGCCTAAGTTTCCCCTACAGCTAGACTGGTTACTTGTGATGTTCTCCTGTCGGTTTGTTTTACTAGCAGGCATCTCACTTTGGGGACCGTATTCCCTGTTTGCTCATTTGATCGTGGATAGTGTGTGTAGCACTGTATTTAGTTAAGGGAATTTTTTTGTTATTAGAAAAAGCACAATTTCTTATATCATCCCCTGCCAGACATATGGACTATATAGTCATCTAAACCTATGCTTGCAATATATATAATAAACATTTATGGAGCCTAGTCTTTTTTTCCAATATTGCATCTACTTTACAAAATTATATTAAGCTAAACAATAAATCTAAGACAGCTCTGACATAGTTCTAATTGTTATTTGATTCTCTTGAAGCATTCTCATATAAGCTGATTTCAGAAGATTTCTTCACAATTCTTTTCAGATAGCTCTAAAAGACAGTTAAGCAGATGTTTTTACTGAAGAACAACAGCAAACACAGTGCTACTTAGTAATTTGCACGCCCAGTGAAGAGGAGCTTTTCCTGAGCACTTCTTTGGGTAGGAGAACAGGGTTAGAGTCAGAGAAAGCCAGAGAAGAAAGCCTTTTTCAAGGGTCTGCTTGTGTCATCAGCATCAACACCGGGTGAGCAGATCTCAGTTCACTCCCCACTCCAGCTTCTCGTTTTTGCCCCCACATGCCTCCTCTGTTGTCTCAGAACACCCATTTGTGGGACTCATAGGGGATGTGGAGGTCGGAGGC
>VXBJ01000270.1:0-29661 GCA_013400055.1 Nycticryphes semicollaris
TTCACTCCTCGGGCCACGGCACCAGAACAAGGTCAAGTATGTTCCATATATAAATTCATTCTGCAGAAGATGCTGACCACTGAAGAGAAGGAAGCAGAAGCAAATAATAATATTTTTATCTTCTGGGAAAGAGTGGGTCAACACTCTATGGATAATTGTCTATACACTATGCTTCAGCAGTGTTTGACCAGCATCTTCTTTTCACAAACAATCTGCCGATTATATACCACATGTTAGGAAAATCATGATGTGGTTCTCTAAGAGAGCCACAGTGTGATCGATAGGTCTAATGTATAAATACAATACATGTACATGGTAAAGGAGGGATAGGATCACCAGCTAGGCCTGATTGTTGAATAACTTCTCTGTGGGTTTTGTTTTTTTCGGTGATATACAACATGAGGTATGTTTTTGTGATGTTTTTACAATTGTATTCATTAAATTCCCTTTTAACTTTTTTTTTTTTATTAAAAGAATATAAATGATCAGCATCTTAATTAATTGTATTTCATTTTTTAATTTTGTGCTATCTTGCAGAAACTGTAACAAGTATATGAGCATATTCCAATGAGTACACTTTTGTATTTTCTTTTCAAATACTGCCACCCTGTTTTCCTTCCGTGTTGGCAGATAAATCTTATTTGATTAACATGGTATATAATTAATACCTTTTTTTTCTGACAATAACTGGGGCCAGATTATACCAATACAAAACTCATTAGTAAAAAACTTGATTGTAGTTAATTTTTTTTTGGTCTTCTTTCTGGGAGTCCTAGACATCCAAGACTGAAGTTTTTCAGGGCAAATGAAGGAGAAACCGGCTATGCTAGCTGGGCATGTTGCACATTGTGTATCTAAAGTGTATACTTCATTTCCATGTATGAAGGTCATGTCAAGCAATTAGGAAGGTCAGTTTTTCCTTGCTGAGTATCTGTTACACTCCTCTGCACCATAAGGAATATGTTGTGTAAGATGGATTGTTGTGTTAAATTGTGACTATCCTGAAGACAACACAGGACCTTAAACTTATATAGCTCAAGAGAAATGCTTTTAATTCCAAGGACCTTGGCAGGGTAGCCATTACCTCTTTACGTGAGAAACGACTCACCTGGGTTTGATGTGCAGTATAGTAACATTCTCTTCCAGAAACAAAGGATGTAAGTTTAACACTTCTGTTTCTTTCTTACAGACTAGGTTGGGGAGTTTATTAGATTTTTAAAATCTAATTCTCTGACATTGTCTATTTCTCATTTTATTGAGTATAGAACCTAAGTACTTGAAACAACTAATACGAAAATAAAGTTGAATGTTGAAATACTGTTATAAAGCTCAAGATTGATTAGCTACTAGAAAGAGGATGATAGTTAACATACTCCCTTGAGCATAAATTGGTGATCTTGTATACCTCACCCCAACTTTTCTTCAACTGTATAAATGACTCAAGATCCTTTTCAGTTATTCTCATCTATTCTCGAACTATGGACACCGAAGGAGAATACAATTCCAATAATGGTTATTCCAATGCCAAAACCAAAGCTAATGTACCATGTTCAGTCTTGCTAGTATCTTACAGTTCGTACATCCAAGGGTCATTTTATCTCTTTGGGGCTGAACCTTACCGTAGGAGTTCATCCATATTTATCTTATTATTTGCTAAAAGTGCCAAATCTTTTTTTCAGAACCAAAGTCACAGTTCTGCATTCTATGCTTTTGTTCTATATTGTTCTTCCTAGCAAAGGAACTCTTTGCCTTGTATTTCAGGTCATTAGTAGCCCTATTTAAGGGTCTGGCGTCAAAACTACATGAACATTCAAGTAAAATCTCCATTATGAATATTTTTGTTTGCAGTGACTTTTTAGGTTTAGGTCTTCACTGGGCTTTTATTCTATTTCTCTGTATTTTGCTGGCTTCATATCTTCCTACTCAAAAAGCTACATTTCCTATTCAAAGATCTTGCAAAAAATAGGTATATTTCACCCATGTTGTCAATCATACTTAATTCAGTCTACATAATACACTGAATTTATTACAGTAATTGCTAAGGAATGAATAATTTCAGGTTATTCTATATACACTGGTTCTTACCTTACACTATACAAAATACTGACACAGGAAAAAAATAGGAATGCAGAGGAGGTACCCCTTGATTAGTGTGCCTTTTGCATGAAGGGGAAAAGCACAAATTTTATAGTGCCCTAGAAAGGTACGTCTATTGTAAGGTGTGAAAGCAAAACAATAAAACAATATCGTACAGTCCTCCTAAATAAATCTTTTAAAAATACTAGCCTGAAACCTAGAATTTATTAAAAAAAAAAAGTATTGTTTTAGTATTTTTTCAAGTAACACTTTTAATCTAGTTCTTAAAAATGGCTGAAAAAAAAAAAAAAACCCACCCAGCCCAAAATGGTGAAAAAAAAACCATAAAGAATCAATTTTTGAGGATTTATTTTAATTTTAGTGAAAGAACTATCTAGATATAAACATACTACAATGTAAACTTATGAAAAACACTGTTCACTTACTCTCTCTTTTGAATATTCTTCTTCTACATTTTTACACCATTATTGATTTATTGGCTTCAAATCAGTCTGGATAAGAAAATGAGAATTTGATCATGTTTTGTATTTTATGTTCCTCTGACTATTATGGATAGGTGTATCTTAATCATCTGTACACATCCATGTCAATCACCAGAATAATTTGTTGACATGTATGTCTTCAACAATATGCATGTATCTGCTGTCAAGTGGTTTTTGGATGTAAAAATATTTATCTGCTGTAAAATTAGCTGTATAAGCATAATCTGACAAATAATATTTCTCTGAAGCTCTAGAGTCCTGACAGCTAATCCTAAATAGCATAACTAGATGGAGAACAAAGAAAATATATATGATAATTGACCTAGTTCCAAAGTTCTGCATATATGCTACAGTTTCCAAGACTGACAATATCAGGTTAAAAGTTAGGAACCCAGAATTTCAACTGAATTAAGGAAATCTTTCCAAGTGGAAGGAATACTTAATACTAATGTAAACTTATAAACCCAAGATTCTCCACAGAAAATAAAAAAAAATATTATTTTAAGAATTTCTTGAGGATTAGAAGGTTAAATAAAATATTACTATTATTAAATTAAAACTGTTTAGAAATATTTATTGTTTTTAACATGAAGTCTTTCAAGTCCAGAAAGAAATGTAGGAATAGTGACTATGATAATAGAATAGTAATAAATGGTGGAAAATGAGAAGAGGGAAAGAAAGGAGGAGGTAGTTAATTAAAAATAGAGATAAAATATAGTAATATTTAGCCAAACAGTTAGGACAGTTACTTAAAATGATGAAGAACAAGATCTCTTTCTCTCTCATTTTTAATCAGAAGTTCCATCCAGATAAACTTGTCCACAAATTATTCAGATTTCTCAGATTCCCTGTTGGTCTAATGAAAGAGCTTTCTTTTATTTATTAATACATAACAACTATTTTTATTAGGGATGATGAATTTCTCCTAAAATCGTTATCTGAACAGTTTTTAAATATTGTGTATTCTATCTCTATAGTAGCAGGAGCTAAACTGTTACTCCTTTATACTAAGGCATTAGCTAAAGCATTTTTCAAATGCTATTTGAGGAAAAGATTTACAGTTCACATCTGAGGACCTTCCTTGCTGGAAATACATATAGTTTACTATTGTGGATATCTGATCAAGTGGTAATCTTCTGCTTTTTTGTAACTCTACAAATATTTAATTAAAAAAATCCCCCTAAGTCTCAACCTAGAAAATAGTTGAAGTTAAGCCATAATGAGTCTGTCTTATTGTGCATATGTATGATAGTGCTGGGCCTAAAGGCTGTTCTGGAAATTATTTTCAAATAAAAGCAAATGTCAGAGATTACAAACTGAATAACAAACAGATATGCACATGTGCACTCTTGTAACAATTTGTCAGATTTAACAGAAACACAGCAAGACCAGAATTTGTATAACCTTAAACTCACTGCTTCGATACAGAACTTAATCCAGTTTTCATTAACTCAAATATTTAAATAAATTATTTCATTATTTTGATCAAGTGGAACAAAACCAGTAACAAGACTGATAATACTTTTTAAAATCCTTCCCTTAAGAACTCAGTTATTTGTATATACGTGTAGCTTTTTACAGAGAGGAAGCAAAATAATGTTTGTTAGCTATTGATTAAAAGTTTAAACTATGTCATTATGTCAGATAAACTGTCTCTCAAACAAAAAAATTTTCAAAATGTTCAGTAGTACCCAGTAATTCTTATTCTTAAAGTCAAAATTCGTATTAGTTTTCTTCCTATTAGAGTCATACTAATACAGTGTCTTAGCAGAGGTGGATATAAACCAAAACTTCACGTCCTGATACCTTCTGTTTTGAAAACTGTTGACACAAATCATCATTAACTCTAAAATTCTGCACTTAAGTTCTATGTTTACTTTTTGTAAACTCAGAGGAATAAACTAAACCCTGTGAAACTATATCAGACCCTCAGTGGGGCGCAGATCAAAACTCTAATTCCATCTTGAGTTTAGCATATACTTTACTTACTGTGACTGACACAGTAACTTTAAGGACAATAATTTCTAAAACTCATCATTCTGGACAATATTGTACTATGTTGCACGTCATACAGAACTTCAGTAAATATAGTAAAACATGACTCCCAAGCCACGGCAGTATTTTGTATTCTCTGCATATTTTAATACGTGATAAAATGTCTTTATTTTATAAGACCTTGCTTTTCAGTTTGGCTATAAGTATCATTAAACAGTGCAAATTTATCCTAAGAGTGTTTCTTATCAGTGTGGAAGTCTGTCATTCCTAGGATATTTAATGAAACTGAAGTTAATTCTCCCAATAGGGTAGGAATATGGCTCTATTATTACTATTATTTCTCCATTTAGGTAACATTTCCAAATATTTTCTACCTCAGGGAAGCCCCTTTTTATACCCTTTGAGTTCAACGATGTGATGCTAGTTACATATCTACTTACTGTCAATAATATTGCATTTTGTTGCATATAACATGACAGAAGAAAACTAGCTAGGAAAATGAATCTATACACATTTGCATATTAAGAAGATTTTTTTTTCCTCAAAGATATGCCAAAAACAGTTTGAAATTTCTCTGACCTATCAGGTGACTGCCACCACTTGTCTTTGAGTAAAATAGGTAAGCAAAATTAAGAAGAAATTAAAAAAAAAAAGACAAATAGCATCAGAAAAAATATGAATTATGTGAATAAAAATGTTTTCTTTTGTTAAACAGAAGCAAATCGTGAAGCTAATCTACACAAAAAAACCTGTGTGTCTGTTCATGAATGTAACATACTATAAAATGCTGGAGGGACATATAACAAGAGAATTTTTAGATTAAAATAATTCTTCAAATAACCTGTGAGAGTCTGTAACTAGACTTTTCTGTCAAGCAAAGAATTGAGGTACATGCCCAAGCTAATAAAGAACAGTTATTTTTACTTTCAAGGCGCTAGAAAATGATCCCCAATCTGCTGAAAAGATCTAGAAGAGAAATGTTCTCACCTAAGAAGCAACCTTGTGTGCTACTTGCAGTACTTATGTTGTAGCTATTTTACACATTTCTTTTAAATTTTGTCTGATGAGAACTTAAAATTTGTCTCCCTATACAAACAAGTAGAAAGATGGGAAATAATATTGGTACATCTTGGTACAATGTCTTAGTGACACCCTTTTAGTGAATGTATGGGAAAATTGAGTTTATATATCCTCACAGATAGATAAATAAGTTTCTGCAGTGATCTGGGACAATGGAAATGAAAATTTGACTAAGCTGTTTGCAGTCTGTACAAGATAAGGATGACTGAAGTCTAGCAATAATCTACAAATGATAATATGAAATATCAAGAAGTTATCAAAGGTAATGTTCAAAATTTAATTCAGAATCCCCAAACAATTTCCTTACTGTGATCACAGCTATAATTCATCAACATCAAACAGTTGTTTGATAGCAGCTTTACATTCAGAGTCTTCTAAAAATTCATCCAAAGTAGCACTGAATGTGTGCCATTTTTCAGTTATAGGTAATATAAATGATAAACAGTTTTAACGTATAACTTTTCATGCCTTTGGCTAACAGGGACATCCTATTAGGAATTTTTAGCTAATCGTCCTTTGAAATACCCAAATAAAATTAAAATCTCTACTCCTGCTGTGATGCAAAAGCAGATTCATTAACCAGGCTGTGAGAATATACTATTCTTATCACTTTAGGACATATTAGGTACATAAACATATCCTTGCTTATATTGAGTAATTTATCTTCCTGAAGCATTTAAAAGCAGCTGAAAACTAAACTTCAGTTTTATTTTTCTACAAGTTCTCTGTTAATTCATACACTGGGTACAGATCTCACTGTCAGAGCAAGCTGTTATGATAATCTGGGATGACCTCCTGAGTAATCAAACTATCATGCAATAGTTTCAGTATCAAACTTTGTCCACATCAGAATTTAGGTTTCAGTTGTAGCATATCCTTTTGGAGGTGTATGATATTTCTCAAAAGCGTTTGAGTAATGGTAAGTCTGTTTCTTTTCCCGTAGAGATATTCCAGGTACTGATTCCACTAGCTGTTTAAAATTTGCTACTTTCCAGACAAATATTATCTTTTTGAATCGGAGCATATATCTATTTGTCTGTATTATGGCCTTTTATGCTAAAACAAAACCCTGTCTAGCAATAAAAAAATTATCCTATAGGTTTGCAATTGCCACCATCTTCCCAAGTAAAATGTTAATCTTTAATATTTACTGCTTCCAAATCCCTTTCTAATTTGTTAACCTCCATTACTAGATAGTCACACTAGGAGAAAGCAAAATAGCCCAGCAATAGACCCGCTATGTCATACACAGAGCTAAAACTAGTGTTTTATTCTAACTCAATATTTCTTGTTTATATATCTAGGCATCCCATTCAAACTAGAAATAACTATAATTATACCTTATGGAATTTTGTGCTTCCATGCAATACTGTTATCTAGTTTGTTGACAAAAGGAGCTGGTTCATATTGAATCGAAAATTTTTCAAGTTCTGTGTGATGCACTGTGTTTATTTTTGTTGCAGATTTTTGTTAGGCATTATCTCCAGTATTCATTTGCCTTTGGGGTGACTGGGTGATTATTTTATGCATTAGATAGTTGCTG
Source organism: Nycticryphes semicollaris (assembly GCA_013400055.1). NCBI lineage: Eukaryota > Metazoa > Chordata > Aves > Charadriiformes > Rostratulidae > Nycticryphes > Nycticryphes semicollaris. Next base: position 7,198 of record VXBJ01000270.1, read on the forward strand.
TTATGTTAACATACTTTAGTTCACTCAAAGTACTCGAAGTACATGACCAAAGTGGAAATAAGATATTTGGATAGAAACTGTAAATCCACATCAAAATTCAGGCTCTAAAATCAAAGCTTCAAATCCAAAAATAACTTTACTCTTCCAGACCCTTAGAAAAATAATCTTTCTTTTAAATTGCAGGAATTTGCATTGCACACTAAATTCTGAAGTTTTACTGACTGTCTATGAATCACGGATTTCATTCTTTATTAAAAAAATTGTGCAAAACAGATGCAGTTAAGAAGCAAGTGAGTATATAACAAGAATGAACATTTTTGTAGCTGACATCATGTTATTTTAATAAAGTCATTTTACAGTAATTAGCTGGGGATTTAGAATCATAGAATCATAGAATGGTTAGAGTTGGAAGGGATCTTAAAGATCATCAAGTTCCAATCCCCCTGCCATTGACAGAGACACCTCCCACTAGACCAGGTTGTTCAAAGCCCCATCCAGCCTGACCTTAAATACTAATTTACTCTTGGTGGTTTTTACTTAGGATAAGTTGAGATCAATGATCATCACCTTAATCACTGTGGCTAAAAGAATATTTTGAAGTTGCTTTTTTCACATATTATCTGGGGACATGGACAGAACATTACCGTATTCAATTGAGTTCTAATGAACAGTAAACATGAACGTTGTATCTACACAGAGAAGCTGAAAAATATTTTTCATGGATACGTTAAGTATTGACAAACTTTATTCCTAAATTCTGTGAAGACTTATTTACATAATTTAAAATTAATCTTACTACAGTTTACTGTGTTAATTTCATTTTTGGACTGGGATCATTCCCTCAGAGTTTTAATACCTAGGCATGAGTATATCAGTTGTTTTTCCAGGAAACTCTTCTTAGCCAATCTTTTTAGTCACAGAATCGTCATGGTTGGAAAGGACCTCTGAGATCACTGAGTCTAATCATACACACACAAAAAGACTCTACAGTCTCTGCCACTAGAGCATGCCACTAGACCATGCCCTGAAGTGCCGCATCTACACATTTCTTAAATACCTCCAGGGATGGTGACTCAACCACCTCCCTGGGCAGCCTGTTCCAGTGCCTGACCACTCTTTCTGTAAAGTCATTCTTCCTAATATCTAATCTGAAACTCTCCTGCCGCAACTTCAGACCATTTCCTCTGGTCATTATTCACTTGGGAGAAGAGGCCAATCCCACTTCTCTACAACACTCTTTCAGGTAGTTGTAGAGGGCAATGAGGTCTCCCCTCAGCCTCTTCTTCTCCAGAATGAACATGCCCATTTTCCTCAGCCTCTCCTCATAGGACTTGTTCTCTAGACCTCTCACCAGTTGGTGCCTCTCCTCTGAACGTGCTCCAGCACTTCAATGTCCTTCTTGTAGTGAGTGGCCTAGAACTGAACACAATATTCCAGGTGAGGCCTCACCAGTGCTGAGTACAGAGGCACAATCACTTCCCTAAGTGCTCAACAGGTATCTGGTACTGTCAAAACCAATTTGCATACTCAAACAGTGTTTGGTACAGATGGGTAATAAAACAAAGACTTTTGCATACTTTGGGTCATTGATTTAAACCAGCTGGTTTCTGATTAGTTTACTAAGCCACATGTCCTTATTAGCTGAGAGAATTCTTCCACAAGAAAACTTCACTATGTTCTGGTCTATGTTGATAAGGTAGTAAGTAATGCACCTAGTTAAATCTGCAGTGTTCTGCATTGCTTTTAAGGAAAAAAAAAATGGTTCTTTGTTTCAATTCATTACAGGAACGATACCAACCCCCCAAATACATTTCTTATGCCTACACACCTTGAGGTTCTTCACTTTGAAATCTCTGCTTGATTCTCTCACTGCTCTGTTTTTCTTTTCCTTCTTTCCCTGTCCCTCTCCCTCCTCCCGTATCCCCCCCACTAATTTTCATTTCCCAAACACAGAGTCAAAACAAAACAAAACCTGTGAAATATCCCTGTCCCATTGTGCTGTATAAGTGGTTTTCTTGGCAGTGGTACATATTTATATCTCACAACTCTTTCTGGGGCTATTGCCAGTGATGCACTATTTATAATGAAACTGGTCACTAGTCTCCTCCACTGAATTCTGAGTGCTTATTTGGCTCTTTTGGTTCTAAATGTCTGTGCTTTAAAAGACTTGCCCCAAGACACATCCACAACAAAATGGTGTTCTTTGAAGAAGAGCAGGTTTGCCTCTGGGAAGATCACTTTTCAAAGTCACTTTAAATGTGAACATGCCAGAAATGTTAATATTAGCACAGATTTAAAAAAAAAAAAAAAATAAACTGTAACAAGCCCACCCCCCTTGAAAAAAAACAACAAAAAGCCACCCTGAGCTTTTACCTAAATGCAATAAGAATTTTCAACACCTTTTCCAAGTCACCGATGTACAAATAATTATTTCTTTTTTTTTTAAAATAATGTTAAACATATAACTTATGTGCAGGCATTGAAAGAACGCTGGGCATTGTAACCACTCAATTTGTTGAATGTCTTGGGATAACTTCTCAAATTGGCTGCTAGAAACCTGACTGGAACTGTGTTTAAAAAGAGACTCTGGTCCTTTTGCACTCACTGTCACAGTGCTACATGTTTTTATTTGTCTTCATCTGAACAAGAGGTAGCCCTTGGGTTCTCTGAAAGAGGTTGGAAACAGTAGGGCAATGCTTGCATACCCTAATGCCCTGTTCCGACTGATCAAAAAAAAAAAGACAATTCACGTTGGGAGAATACTTGGCCCTTCAAAACAAACCCAAATAGAAATAATTTAAATACCACACTGATTTCATTCTGGTTAGTAACAGGGAGGAACTTATCCCCTCATTCTACTCCAAAGGTAGAAAAGCTTTAAAGCTCTAGTTTTAAATAGTACAGTCAACCCCTATATCTATGTTTTTTTCTCCTATATATTCCAAGAGATGTATAGAATAAGATTTTTCTCCCTTTTTAAAGAATAAAAGTTCAGTGACAGTTATTGTTAATACATCAGTATATAACTTGAGTGGGAAAAGAATAGCTTCTATTTACTATTTCCATGAGATTTGTCACTAGATTTTCCTGACCAGCATATCTAATAAGTAAAGATACAACCATTGTGCAGATGTATGGTTTTATTTTTTTAGAAAAGTAATTAATCTCCATTGCTTTTTATACAGTGTACCGGTTTTGACTGAGATAGAGTTGATTTCTTCATGATGCTTACATGATGGTTTGTTCCGGCCTTGTGATGAAAATAGTGTTGATAACAGGGATTTTTCAGTTATTGCTGAACAGAGCTTGCATAGCATCATGGCCTTTTCTGTTTCTTATGCTTCCCCACCAGCAAGTAGGCTGAGGGTACACAAGAAGATGAGAGGGTACAACGTTCAGCTGACCCCAAAGGGTCACCAAAGTGATCTCCCATACAATATGACATGTTGTCAGCAATAAAAGCTGTGGGGAAGAATGAGGAAGGGAGATTGTTCTGTATGCATGATGCATCTCCAGCTTTCCTGGAGATGGACAAACACTTGCCTGCCAATTGGTAGCAGTGAATGAATTCTTTATTTAATTTTGTCTTTGTGTGTGGTTTTTTCTTTACCTATTAAATTGTCTTTATCTTAATCCATGAGTTTTCTCACTTTTCCCTTTCTGAGTCTCTCCTCTAACCTACTGGGGGCAAATAAGCAAGTGGCTGTAATGGGTCTTAGCTGCCCTTTGGGGTTAAACCACAACAAACAGAAATGAAAATCAGTGAAAGAAACTTTTAGTAAATTGGTTTCTCCCTTCCCACTTTCTTCATTGTGGATAGTGATGTCTCTTGCTTGTAGCTGTCTGTCATGCCACTGCTGAAAGCCCTTAGCCAAGTAACAGAATTTTACAGAAGAGCTGTTCAATTAAGGGCACAGGACTTCTTCCTTTCATAAAGTTTAAAAGAAAAAAATAAAAATTATGCAGCAAGAAGTGAACTTCACTCATTATGGACACTAATTCATAATAGGTTTGAAAGGAGCGAAAAAAATCTCATGCAGTAAAACAAGGCAAAGAATTTTCCATGTTAGGAAAACCTAGTGCTGCATGGAAATACATTTAAAGGTCATGGACATGCTGGTTCTAGGCACAATATTAAAGTTTTTGCTTCTAACCTGTTAGGAGGATGGTAAACAGCTGCATTGAACCCTCCTAACAATTTTCTTAATCTCAATATAACACACATGTCCAGATTAATTTTCAAGTATAATTATAACCATAGAATTATTTTTACCTAGTGATATATGTTCATGATCTGAAATAAGTTTACTATTTCTGAAATTAAGGAAACATACGCCAAAATTAATGAACTGATTAATTATTGGTTTGGACAGAACAGCCATGATTTATTGATTTTTCCACTGTTTTCTATGCCAAATTCTACTTAAAAAACTGCTTTGTAGAGAATGTACACTATGTCTGTTTATTATAATAATTAACATTGGAAATTCTAAGTCACTGCCAGGTCACCATGCAGGTCAGTGGCTCCTTGTGCTTAGGGGCTCCCCAGGGGTCCATCAGGGCAGGGCCTAGGAGCCAGAGTGCATCCCACCACCCTGGCCAAGAGCAAGGTGGCCAGGGACCATCGGAGCAGCCACACCCCCAGGAATCAGACACCTCCCTGAAGATGGGGATGGGATGAGGCTGTGCTGGGACATGAGCCAGTGGGTGGGTCCAGCTTGGTGAGACCAATTGGCTAGGCAGTGCAGGTTTGTGGGGAGCTGGGGACTGGCCCTGCTGTGGTGTCTTTGTTGCAAGAGCTGACATGGGGTCTTGAGTTGTGGGCAGGGTGGGCAGAGCCCCAAGGCAGGAGCTGGGCAGGGAGATTATGTCCTAATACTACCCTCAAGGCCCAGGCAGTCATCCTATAGTTTAGAGATGTAGCTTGTTAGTAAGTGACTTCATAATGGTAAAGTTTTCAATAGCTGCTGAAAATACGGCTTTTCATTGTGATATTCTATTTAAAACCCTGTAAGTCTCCTATATTATCACTTAACATAATTAGTAGTTTACATCTGACCTCGTGATAAAATTTGTTTCAGGGAGTAGAAGTAAAAGCACAGTTTTTTTTTTCTGCTGCTTGGAACACACATGGCAGATCCCAAAATACAATTGTTAAGTGGGAAAACATCGATTACTTAAAAAATCAAACATTATTACAAGCAGCAGTACTCTAGAGGGAGTTTTTCCTTAGCACAGTTAAATGTAATTGTAATAAAAATTGCAGGTGATTGTTGAAAATATTTGCTTTAAAAGTTAAACTAGTGGGATACTAAATATTTAAAAGAATGGATTATCATTATGAATATGGTTTGAATCATCTGGTAATTTGGTCACAATCTAAGATAATAGTTGTTATGCAGCCACATGCAATGCTATCTAAATAAGAACTTTTATGTGAAGTCTGCTTTAAAAAACAATGACTCAGATGTTTAATAGTCTTTGGAAATATCTTCCTCTGACTGAGTGAACTGCTGTGGCACCAAGCACTAATGAAATCCCTAAAAAAATAGAAACAGGCAGTGGATGGAGAAAGCAATCTTGCTTTTCCATCTGTAGCACTTGAATCAACAGCCTCTAGAATGCTGCCCCTGATTCTGATGCCAGCTCATTGAAAAGAGGGGAAAACTTGGAAAATTTTTATACTGGAAACACAGATACAGTCCAGTATACAGAGTGGGAAAAGCTGTATTATGTGAGACTTTGGGAGTGTGGCCTATTTGCTCTACTAAGTAGGCCTTAAAAATATCCTCTTGTCACTGTGTATCTGTTTATAGACCTCTCAAAAGATATGAAAGGTGTGAGTTTGAAATAAAAAGAAATTAAGCTTGAAATATATACAATTTCCTAAAACAGCGGATAATTCCTCATCAGATTAGGCTGAATGGTAAAAGAATAAACTCATATTGGCTGTACTTGGGAGTTCACAGACATCTTAGGGGTTCTGTACTACGCCAAGTTACTTTTGACAGGACTGCTGTGATAGTTACTATCCTAGACCCAGCATCAGTGTGTTGGGTCCTTCAGCACTACTCAAGTAATATAAAATACTTGATCTAGTAACTGTATAAACTCTGTCGCATTAGACCTAGTTCCCTGCTGCCCATAGAGGACAACGGTGGAACAGATATCTGCATTGCAGCCCATGTAGACCCCACACAAGAACAGGCTCCTGGCAGGAGCTTCAGTCCATGAAGGATTCATGCCACCATAGCAGTCTCTTCCTGACAGACTGAAACCTGTGAATGCAACCCATGTTGAAGTAGTTCTTGAAAGACTGTGGCCTGTGAGAAGGACCCACACAGGAACAAGGGTAAGGTATGAAGAAGAATGTACATATCTCCATGCTCAGGGCAGCAGGCAAACCCCCTCCTTGTCCACCCTGCCTTCTCAGCTGCCTCTATACAACAGGTATGAATCTCTGGATGTGGAAAGCCTGTCAACGGAGGATGATGTGAATGCCAGGATGCCAGTCCATCTTTACCAGAGGTACTGCCAAAGTCAGAAAGGCCTACCTCCGTGAGGAAGAAAAGATGGGATATCGTTGAAGGAAACTCCCTTCTGAGTGGAACAGAAGTTCCAATATGCCAGCCAGCTGTCCCCTGAGCCAGCCTTCTGCCTCCCTGAGTTAAGGTCACAGGATCATCGAATTGTTAGAGTTGGAAGGGACCTTAAAGATCATCAAGTTCCAACCCCCTGCCATTAGCAGAGACCCCTCCCACTAGACCAGGTTGCTCAAAGCCCCATCCAGCCTGGCCTTAAACACAGAGGTGGGGTATCCACAACTCCTCTGGGCAACCTGTTCCAGTGCCTCACCACCCTCACAATAAAGAATTTCTTCCTAAGATCTACTCTAAGTCTACCCTCTTTCATTTTAAAGCCATTACCCCTTGTCATGTCAAGGTCATCACTAGGAAACTTCCTATCCTGGTATGGCACTCAGACTGTTACCTATTGGTGCTCTTCCATGTGGCTGGTGATGAAGCCACAATGTGTAGTTCAAGGGGGCAATGAAAAGAGACTTCAGGGCTTTGGGATGGTTGGTAAGTGAATCTGGAGCACAGATTATTTTCCCCTCTTTCCTCCTGCATGTGGACATCAACACTGGAAGAAACAGACAAGACCAGTCTATTAATATGGGGCTCCATAAGCTGGTGTCACTGCCAAAATTTTGGGGATTTTTGATAATGGGGTGGTTGATATGGCATCAGGCTTGCTGGTGTCAGATGGAGTTCTGAAAGGTCTTTGCTCATAAGCTAGCAGAGCTCATTGACAGAGCTTTAAACTAGGCTTGAAGGGGTTTTGGGGCAATACCAGGCTTTCCTGTGACAAACTATGGGACAACAGACAATGGTTAGAGGGACCAAGTGTTATCAAGGTCCTGCAACCTGTTACTCTGAGACATGCTGGCTACACTTCAGCACACCTGAAGTCACACGTAGATGAGCCAGTGGCTCCTGAGGTAATACGAATCAAAAGGGATACACCAGTGAAAGACCCCAGAGGTATTAAGGGATGTTCCTCTAAGAAGCTTACATGGCCAACAGCCCAGCTGAAGTGCCTCTATGCCTATGCACACAGCATGAGCAACAAACAGGAGGAGCTGAAAGCCACTGTGCTACTAGAAAGCTGCAACCTGGTTGCCATCTGAAACCCTGCAGGATGAATCCCATGACTGCAGTGCAGCTAGTGATGGCCACAGGCTCTTCAGAAGGGACAGAAGAGGAAGGAGAGGTGGAGGCATCAAGAAATGGCTAGACTATAAAGAGCTATCTCTGAAGAATAACCATGAGCAGGTTGAAAGTTTATTGTTAAGAAAAGAGACTAAAGCAACAAAGGAAACCTTGTTGTTGGTGTCTGCTACAGGCTGCCTGATTGACGGGGAGCCTTTTGACAAAGTCTTCTTACTCCAGCTACAGGAGGCATTGCACTCACAGGCTCTCAACCTGCTGAGGGACTTTAACCACTATCTGCTCGAAAGATGGAATGATGAGCTGTAGTCAATCCAGGAGACTCCTGGAGTGCACTGAAGATAACTTTTTAAGCAGGTAGCCACACCAGAGGAGAAGTGATACTGGACCTGATGGTCACCAAAGCAATTGGTGACATCAAGACTGGAGGCAGCCTGGGCTACACTGATCGTGCACTGGTGGAGTTTGCAGTCCTCAGGGGTATGGGTCAGGGGAATAGTAAAGTCAGGACCCTGAATTTTAGGAAAGCAAAATTACAGCTCTTCAAGAAGTCAGTCAATAGGACCCACTGGGAAACTGCCCTCAGGAACAAGGGAGTGGAGCAGACATGGCAAGTCTTTCCACAGAGATCAAGAGCTCTTGATCCCCAGGTGTAAGAAATCAGGAAAGGGAGCAAGAAACCAGCATGACTGAGTTGAGACCTGCTGGTCAAACTAAAGGGCAAGACAGAAATGCACAGGCAGTGGAAGTAGGGACAGATATCCTGGGAGGTGTGTAGGGACGCTATGCAGTTGCGTGGTTAGGAATGCCAAGGCGCAGCTGGAGCTGGACTTGGTAAGGGACACAATGATAATAAGAAGGGGTTCTACAGGTATGCCACCCAGAAAAGGAAGGTCAAAGAAAACATACCCTGCCTGATGAGCAAGTCTGGTAAACTGGTAAAATGGATGAGATGAAAGCTGAGGTACTCAACAACTTTTTTTCTTCAGTATTCACTGGCAACCTCTCTCCCCACCCCTCTTGAACGGATGGACTGCAAGACAAGGACTGGGGAGAGAAAAGTACTTTTCACTGTAAGAGAAGTTTGTGCCCACCTGAAGAACCTGAACATACAGACATCTGTGGGACCTGATGAGATAAATACCTCCCAGAGTCCTGAGGGCATTGCCTGATGCAGTTGCCAAGGTATTATCCATGATATTTGAAAAGTATAGAGTAAGAATATTACTAGCATGTGCATACAGAATGTTTGTGTTTATCATGGAATGATAGAATGGTTTAGAATGGAAATGATCTTAAAGACTGTGTGGTTCCAGTCCTCGTGCCATGGGAAGGGACACCTTCCACTACACCGTGTTACTCAAAGCCCCATCCAACTTGGCCTTGAACAACTCCGAGGATGGGACATCCACAACTTTTCTCTTCCAGTTTCTCACCACTCTCAGAGTAAAAAATTTCTTTCTAATATCTAATCTAAATCTATGGGGAGTTTTGAAAGTGAGACTGATTCTCATGCTAGTGTAGGCATCTCAGTACAACATTACATACAATTGAGCTTTCTAGTCAAGAATTGCAGGGTGAGGCTGTAGGACAGAAGGAATTCTCCCCATTAATAATAACAAAGTAGTTCAATGGAAAACTTCCCATATTCATGGGAAGAATTGGTTGATATTTATTATTAAATTATAGGCACTATTAATTAAAAAATATCCTCCATGTCAAGAATATCATTAGCGTTCCACTGGAACTATCTTCCATTCCTTGAAAACGTATGAATCCAGGAGAAATCAACATGAAAATGTTATCATATATGCCAAACAGCATTTTAAGTTTAACTCTAAATATTATGAGTTTGATGACATAATTTTTTTTTTATGTTTTCTTATTTGCAGTGGGGAAATTAAATTCATAATATAGCTGACACACTGAAAACACACTTGAAAGACCTTTTAAGTTGCAAGTCTTTAAACGTGTGTCTGTATGGCATGTGGATATAGTTGTAATAGGACTTATGTGAAGATAAAAAAGCAACCTACTAGAAAAGGAATAAGTACATTTTAATTAGAATGAAAGTAAGAATAACAGATGAGCTATATTGTGTCATGTCTGTTGTAGAGAAACTATTGAGGCCTTAAAAAAGTTTCAGTTAATTAAATTAATCAAGTCAGTGCTTGAACAGACGTAGGAGGTATTAGCATGGACAGAAAAGAAAAATGAGAGAATGACCTGCTATATCTGTCTGTACAAGGAGGTTTCAGATAAACGCATACAATTCACCAATGCCTTAATTGTTCTAATAGTATACCATTCAATTCTGTGGTTTGAAAAGGGGGGTAGGGGGAAGAAAAAGAAGTTTAATGATCTGTTCCAGCAGTACGAGTAATTACTTTCATTCTCATTAAAACTAACACATGTTAAGTTCTGCTGGATACGGAACACTCAGGACTGTATTGTGTCAGCTACAAATGCACAGTTAAAGGAAAACTGCAGATGAAGATTTTCTGGCATCATTGATAGTGTTTGGAGTTTGGTTTGGGGGAAAAGAGGACATAATTATAAGATTTGTAAGAGAAAAAGAAATCTCATTAACCTACTTGGTTGGCTGTATTTGTTACTTTTTCTAAGTAAAAGTACACTAGAATAATTTTATTTGTTAACAGAAATATGTAGTCAGTGATTTTCATTTTACTACTAGATATACAGATTTTTCAAGGACTTTCTATCCCTGTTAAATGCTGTAAATAATTTCTTGGATCTTTAAGTCATGTGATTTGGAATTAATAGAGGAGTATTATTAAAAAAATTGTATATGATTATGGTAAGCTAACACTTTCGGACACATATTCTGAAATAGAATTTAAAAACATTTTGTTTTCCTTCCTTGCTTGAAAGCTAAAAACATCATACATGGGCAGTTGGTCCTAGCATGGAGAATCAGTCTCTGACTTGTTGATGCTGGAGTGGGCTGTCACCATATGGAGGTACATCATCAGAATCCAATACAATATTTTAAAACAGAAGAAATGTTGTAATCATAGGTAAAAAATAATGTTAAAAGTGTAGTGTAGTACAGTTCAGAAGAATCACTTCCATAAAGACAGGAACAGGGAAAGCTGGCTTGATAGCTTCCTCTATAAAATGATTATGGTTTATCCTGGGTATCTGTGATGTTATATCACTAAAGTGATCCTGTTACGAAACAGTGAAATGGTCAACATATGATTGCTACATACTTAGTGTAATTTCCTATTTTAGCACTGGTATGCTATCCTCCATGCTACCAAATTCAGTTTTCTGTATTTGATATTTGACCAAATTGAAAAAATTGATGTTTGATAACTAAAATCTCATAACATACAGCCCATGACTGAAATGATTGCTTTAGTCTAAAGACCTTCTGAGTGAGAGTAGATGACAGTCTTCATAACATAAATGGCTGGTACAAAGAGGAGGATAATCTGTTTATTATGTCTATGATATAGAAGAGAATTGTTGAAAAAAGAATTTCAGTGAGAAAATTTCCAGTTAGACATTGAGGAAACATTTACAAGTAAAGATAATGAAGCACTGGCATAGACTGCCTGGGGAAAGATAGTGGAATCTGTCAGTGTTGGGGATGTCTTTAAAAAAATATTAAATGAACATTGGTCAGGAATTATTCCTCTTTTGGTTATGGGAATAAAACCTAAGAGTTCTCAATGTCCTTTCCAGAACTGTTTTTATAAGAAGTCAATATGAATACTTGATTAAAATTATGTGGTTGACCTCAAGTGAAGAATTTATGAAATTAAGGAAAATAAGTAAGAGACAGATGGGAAAAATATTCTGCTTAGAGATGGAATTAGAATCTGTGGGGTTATAGATTTAATTCAAAGAATTAATTCAGTGATGCGATGAATGAATTAATTCAGTGATTCAATGAGTATGTAAGTGCAAATTCTTATACTTTTTATATTTGTTATTCTAATTATATATTGGGATGATATATCTTTAAATCACAGTACATTTTTAATCTTGTGTCTGTTATGTATTCATTGTCATTTCTAACATAAATGACCTAAATCTCAGTTTCCATTGCATTAACTCACTGATATAGTTAAAATGTTAAAACATGACTTGCACTCTGTCCAGTGAAACAGCTGAATGTAGGTGAATACACCATCTCACCAGCACAATAGAATGAAGTGATACAGGTTTAGTGAAACCTAGTGACCAAGACTGTAGCCTGCATGAGTTCTGTCATGAGTTTTGTCACTGACTTCATGTAGCAGTGCCTGCATGGTCCACCCTTGAAAAATGTCATGGATGATAACACCTGTATGTTGTGGATGTAAACAGTGTGTGCAGGTCCAATATACAAAAGTAACTGGAAGCTGTTTGCTCAAAACTAATTATCTCTCACCTTAGTTGAAAGGGGCCCCGATCACCTCAGATGATCATGTTTAAAATGGAATTGGCCACCTGTTGGTTGTCTGTGCCCAAGTGCCAGCAGTGGGGGCTGCAGGGCGGCCTCTGTGAGGAGAGGCCAGGGCTGCCCTGTGCCGGACGCAGATGATTTCATTCTGCTCCAGCTGGCTCCAGTCGACCCACTGAAGGGCATGACTGAGCTCCGCATCCACAGTGGTAGTGCCTCAAGAATATCTATTTAAGAAAGCACAGAAAATGACAGAGACTTGAGGGAAAAAATTACTTACACCCCCACCCCTCCAAAACCACAAAACACAACCATAAGAAATAGCTCTGTGAATGCCAGGAGAAGGAGGAGGGAAGGAAGGTGCTCCAGCCACCTGAGTAGATACCTACACTGCAGCTTGTTGAGGACCCTACACTTGAGCAGATGGATATTCCTAGAAGGAAACTGCAGCCCTTGGAGAGCCAACACTGGAGCAGGAAAAGACAAACTTAATGGCCTAACTGTAACCTTTATTCCCCATTGCCCTGTACTGCCTGGGGAGCAGAGAGGAGGTAATGGTAAAAGTTAACCAGGGAATTACAAGAGACAAAAATATGAGCAAACCTGAAAACCAGTATAACAGGAAAATGGAAATTTATAAAAGATGTGGTAAGAGGCCTTAAAGCACGATGAGGAGCCTGTGTCCAACCCTGGTTGGACACTGCCAGCACTTCCCTGTCTAGGAGTAGCTTACAATCAGCCAGTGACCCACAGCACAGGATACACAGCAAATGGGTACACAACATTCCAGGGTGTGTGGGGGGCTGTGTACGGTGCCTGCCCACACCTGGTGCATTATCTGGATACAGGCAGTGCCATGGATGCATGCTGAGATGCAGCACTCACATGCCAGAGGAGAGACTGCATGTGAGAAACCTGTACTCACATGATGGGGTGGGTTATGTGTAACCCATGATTCTGGGATTAGTTATACAAGAGTGTTTAGTAAACAATGTTTGTTTATTAGCATTTTGTAAGTGAAAGTACTGCTGATTATCTGCTGTATTATTGATAGTGTTTCTGAATATATAATTTGTTGATTGCCAGTTAATTACGTGTCATTAATGAATGGCTGAATCAATCCTGATAAGATTTAAACTCCATGAAGTGAGTTTAAATTGAACTTGTAGAGAGCAATGAGGTCTCGCCTCAGCCTTCTCTTCCTCAAACTAAACAGTCCAAGCTCCTTCAATCTCTCTTCATAAGATTTATTCTCCAGGCCCCTCACCAGCTTTGTTGCCCTCCTCTGCACTCGCTCTAGTACCTCAATATCTTTCTTGTGTTGAGGTGCCCAGAACTAAACACAATACTCAAGGTGTGGCCTCACCAGTGCTGAGTACAGGGGGACAATCACCACCTTACTTCTGCTGGTCACACTAATTCTTATACAAGCCAGGATGCCATTGGCCTTCTTGGCCACCTGAGCATACTGCTGACTCATGTTCAGCCACTTGCCAAGTAGAACTCCCAGGTCCTTTTCTGCCAGGCAGCGCTCCAGCCACACTTCCCCAAGCCTGTAGCGAGGCATGGGGTTGTTGTGGCCCAAGTGCAGGACATGGCACTTGGCCTTGTTGAAGTTCATCCCATTGACATTGGCCCACTTATCCAATCTATCCAAGTCCCTCTGTAAAGCTTCCCTGCCCTCCTGCAGATCAACACTCCCACCTAACTTGGTGTCATCTGCAAACTTACTGATGGTACACTCTATATCCTTGTCAAGATCATCAATAAAGACATTAAACAGAAATGGTCCCAATACCGAGCCCTGAGGAACACCACTTGTGATCGGCTGCCAGCTGGATTTAACTCCATTGACCACCACTCTTTGGGACCATCCAGCCAGCCAGTGCTTGATCCAGCAGATTATACGCTCATCCAGGCCACGAGCTGCCAACTTCCTGGATTGTTCCCTCTCTGGTGTGTTATATTCCCAGCAGATATCTGGGAGATTAAAGTCCCTTACAAGAACAATAGCAAGTGACTGCAAGATTTCTCCCAGCTGCTTTTAGAAAGCTTCATCCACCTCACCGCTTTGATTGGGAGGTCTATAGCAGACTCCTACAGCGATATCAGCTTTATTGATCCTTATCCTAATCCAGACACTCTCAACCCCACCATCACTATACTTGATTTCTGAGCCTTCATAACATTCTTTAACATACAGGGCCACTCTACTGCCTCTCCTTTCCTGGATAGATCAGATAAGTGACTGTAACTATGTCCTTGTTTCTTTGTGGAGTACATTTTCGAACAAGCTTGGCTTTCACCAGATAAATGACATTTTATGAAATCACAAGATGTCTCTTAAACTGCATAATGGCTTTAAATAATTTTAATTAGTTATTTGGAAAATCAACAGATGTAAATTATCATTGAGCACACATGATTTATCTACTAACAATAGTGTAGGTACTTTTTAAGAGCTCATAACACTGGTTTATATTTGTGCTTTAATACACCATTGATTGTGATCCTAACACAGTTTGTAAGAGACATCACATTTACTTCTATCTGGGAGCAGGAAACAGCAGTAATTTAGCAAATCCTAAAGCACTTCCTGGAACTACTAGAATATCCATCATAGTGGTGCTCAAACCATTATCAATTTACACCATTTTAGAATTCTTGTTTAATCATTACCAGAATTTACTCTAGAGCAACCTATGACTGCTTTCCCTGAATTTGTTTTTTCTTTTTCCTTCACATAAGAAATTAAATGTACAAAGATGTACTGGCATCTCTTTCTTAAATACCTAGTATCCTTTGATATACTTAAAGTTGTCTGAGAGCAGTGAGACGATGACAGATGTGACACAGGTCCTGATCAGATAAAATTCTCTTTGAATTAGAAACTGGAAGCTAGACAAGATACTGAAATGGCACTACATGTCTGGTTTTAAAGAGCTGAATCACATCCAGTTTGGATTCAGTTCAAGATGAAAGAATACACATTTATATTTCCAGCAGTCTGAAACTTCAATGTGCAATAGATATCTAAATCCCATTACAATCATTGAACATCTCCCAGTGAGACTAGTACAGAACTTGGGAAGAAATTTAGTTCATCCAAAAGTAGTCCTCTAATGCCTGATTCAGTAGTTGAAACTCTGGCACTTGATGTCACTTGATATGTACTAGGGTGTCCTACCTGATCATTAGCTGCCAGAAGACTTATGCCTCATGCATGACTTGCATGTTCTGGAGTGCTTCAGCCAGTGCTAGGTCTCTATGTTTGGGAATCCAAATCCTGATCTGATGGGTGATTAGTGAAATAGTTCTGGGTAATTAGTAGAATACAGTGACTGTATTGATTAGATTTACATTGACGACCTTGTTCATTCACAAGTAGGCATGCAATTTGAGAGATGACATTTTATATGTCCTGTCCTGGAGGTAGAGCTTTGACTTTGTTAAGGAAGTCCTCTAGTTTGTAGGCTACAACTCAAAGGGTATTATATCTGCAGCTGGACATTCATACAAGCAAGAAAAATCTGCTTCCTGTTAAAAGACATCTATTTGTGTCTCTTCAGCACTGACTGACATGAACCACTACTACAGTTGTGACTTTATCTATTTCTGTCCATTTAGGCGTTAGTTACCCTATAGGATATGGACACAGGAAATCAATGAGGTACTTCTGTAACTTGTTAATTTTCTCATGTAGCTTCTGCCTCTTGGAACAATTTGGAGATTTGAGTTGCTGCTACTACATCTTACTTCCTCCCCCACCATGACCCTGAAGCTACATCCTCATGCAAAATTATATTTTTCCATGCTTCAGTTCCCATCCTCATACCCAGGAATGATTACTGTCAGTAAGCAATGAGTAATACCTACTAATAGAGTTGTGAAGAAGCAATTTTTAAATTCCCCTTGACATATAAAACTAAACCAGCTTGAGACAGTGTTTTTAAAACTGTGAACTTTTGGAATAGCCTATGATTCTGCTGCTCTCTAACAGAAAGAAAAAAGTAATCTATATTCTCTATACTCTAGATTCTAGATTTCCATTCATTTTAGATCTCCTCATGCTCTACGGGCAAAATTTTTTTCAGAATGAAAGCTGCAAGAACTTGGACATTGGCTTCGTATGCAGATTATGCAAAGCACACATGCACATCAAGGACCTGAATGTAATTTTTCACTTAGTGTTTCAGCTCCTGATTGACCTTAAGAGACATTTTGACTCAGGCTGTACATTCAACCATGTATGTTACTATTCCTCTCCTGCCTGCCCTCCTGAGGTTCCTCTTTCAGGAATAAGACAGTAAGAGTAGAAACTGTGGAACCTGTGCATATTTTCTCCCACTTGGTGTCACTTTTAATTGTGTAGCTATTTTTTTTTTTTTTAATTTTTATTGTTTTGGCCATGGTTCTGATATTCAGACCATGAATATTTTCACAGTGGATGTGAAAAACTTCTCTGTAGGACCTTTTAGATATTTGCTGCTTGTTGTTGAATAATCATTTAATGAAAAACCTGTTGCAAACTGATTATATGACAAAAATTTTGGAATGAAATGCTACTTGCATAACACTGCATTGTATTATAAACCATTGTGACATACTTAATTATTTACTCAGCATAAGAATACATACCTTTCTGTGTAAGTCTTCTTCATCTACAAGTTAGATTTTGAAAAGCTGATATTTATGGAATTTAAATTGCTATGTCTTGTTTATGAAATATTTAAGCATGTAACCTGTCTCACCATTTGAAACGATATTGAATGTCTCTTACTTGCAATGTGTGTTTTACATGACTTACCATGAAGTAAAAGAGAAAAAATAATGCAACCTAAAAATCCATAATTTGCTCATGATTGCAATTGTACATGGCTGAGAATAGAAACCATTTTTTTTTGCAAGTTTTCTGAAATTTATTGTTAAACTTTGAAAAAAGAAAATGAAAGAGATATCTAATAAAATAAGTTTTTCATTTCTTTATTCTGTGTCTCTAGCTGTCACCATCTTCTGAACATAGAAATTTTGAAAAGACTTCACTCTTCAGGATAAATCCCAAGTGATCACTCTGAATTTATGAATTTATGAATATCTATAAGACACATTAAATTACGTGCTCTAAGGAGAATTTTATGGCCAGGTAAAACTTTTTTTTTTTTTCTCTTTCCACCAGCCATGGTAGTCATCATCTTAGAAAATAACTTAGCTTGAAATTAGTATTTTAGAAAGAAAAAAAGTGAGTTCTTTTTAAGGGAAATTAGATTGGGAAATATATAAAGTCCGCATGTTCCATGTTTTAATTAACAGACCATAGAGATAGAGTGGATTTGTAATAAAGGAAAAGGGGTTATTGTTAATTAATTAGCATAGATATAATGTTCTAATTATACAATATCAATATATAATTATAAAATATAGATATAATGCTATACTGGACTTTAAAGAGGTAGTATGTGATAAAGAAGCAGTTTGCTTGTTACCAAACAGATCAGTAAAGATATCACTATAGACTAAACAACAGTTCATCCACCAGAACTATGCTGCAATTGGTTTCGCAATCAACTCAGATAATCCTCCAAATTGTGATCTGCAGCTTACCTAGATGCTATGTTCTCACTTAGTGCACAAGACTTGGCTGTGTCCTAGGATATGCTAAATGTATATCCTTCATCTTTTCATAAATACTGACTTTCTCTAGAAGGAATAAAAGTGCCAACAGAAGAAAAAAAAACCAAAACATTTCCAAATATTTGATTCCCTCTGCCTTTTGCCTAGCATGTGTATTGCATCATGAAATTTCCCATTCTGATCACCTTTTTGTATGTAGTTACTCTGGACATTGCTTGCTGGCTTTCTGTCCAGGAACTATGAAGTACACCTGCAAGTGGCTTGACTGTTATTTTAGATGTCTCTCAGCTCTCATTCTTAAGAAGGGAGAACATGCTTAATAAATACAATATAAGACACCTTTATATTATATTAAATGATGGGCTTTGTCAATGTCATCATTTATAGATACACTGGTCCTGCAGCTCTCTGTAAAACGGACAATTCTTGTACTCTGACATGAACTGCTTGATTTTGTGTCCTTACTCAATGTCTCCTGTCTCTTTTTGGTTGTTAGATTTTGTCTTGTTATTTAGAAAAACAGAAGATGTTTAAGTCTTTCATATTGTCTTATCTTGATTACCCTCCCCCTTATTTTTCACTCTGAGGCACCCAGATGAAAATTGAATGAAGAGTTTTATCCTTTGTTTGACAATTCTTCAGGATTTTTAGGTAAATGACTCCTAATTCTGCCCATCTTGGTAATGTCAGATCATTTTATAGTCTATTAAATTTCCTGGGCATTGAGATAGGGAATAATTCCATTTGCATGGCATGATGAATTGCATGACTATTAGAAATTCTGTCTGTTTACAGTTTGAATTAAACAAATAAAATGAAAATTCATAAGATCAAAAGAAGTTTAAACAGCTTCACCATTTTAGAGT
Source organism: Nycticryphes semicollaris (assembly GCA_013400055.1). Taxonomy (NCBI): domain Eukaryota; kingdom Metazoa; phylum Chordata; class Aves; order Charadriiformes; family Rostratulidae; genus Nycticryphes; species Nycticryphes semicollaris. The sequence continues at coordinate 25,839 of VXBJ01000270.1, forward strand.
TCTTTATAATATGTTTGCAGATGATGGTTATGCTAGATAGTTATTTTTTCCATTTATTTTTAAATTAATTTAAACATTCATTATGAGGTATTTAATGTCAATTGACGTGATTAATCTACAAATTAGATTTCATGTGCTGTTTTTAATTTCTCAGTTTACAAACAAGAAATAAGTTTGCTGTCAGTCTTTTCAGTTTCTGACATGCAACTCTTTGTACAACTGTACTTAGCAACATGTAAATGTGCATGTATGTGTGTTTTGACAAATAAACATGAATGCATTATATACATATATATATGTTATAGATAATGCTTTTACTTCATCTCATTCAATGTTTATACTTGAGTCTTCATACAGACAAATCTGTATGGGAGGTTGGGGTGATACATCCTGCGGTGATTAGATAATGGTGGCAAGTGTAAATTGCTGATGCCAATATTCATTATGCTATATTTAGGAAAAATAATTTAATAAGAACAACAATTTACTGAGTTGATTGCAGGTAAGTTTTTAATTTCCCAGGTTACTTAAAATAAATGGTTTGGCTGTCAATCATCATATTCACAATAAGCAAGTCTTCCTTTCCAGTTCTAATCCTGTGACACCAGAATCATGGTTTCTCTATGTAATTGACTCACCTTGAGAACTCTCTATTTTCTGTTTGTTTATTTGTTTTCTTTTGGTTGGCTTTGAACTTGTGGTTATGTTTTTTGTACATTATTAGGTTTGTGCAAGCTTGTTTATCTCAAGCCTGGGATATACCTCTTTATTTTTATAGAGAAATGTGATTACTGCAATTAACGCTCTTTCATGAATACTGATGGAAGTGACCTGCTATCATTTGCATTTAGACAACAATAGTAATGTTCTAAGTATTAAATAATGTTGCAATGAAATACAGATATGAAAGAAAAAAGGTTTTCTTGATCATAATTACTACAAATTCAATTCAGGCCATGCTTTTATAGGACTTCACTGAGTCCTATAAAATACTCCTAGTTCCATAAAGTACAAGGTTTCTTGAGACTTTTGCAGCACTAAACTAATGAAAATGCTTCTATAAAGGATATAACAATTCATCTAATATCTTGATTAAAGAAGAAATGTTTTTCTGCTTGTAGATTTTGTTTTTTCCTTTGTAAATACATTCATGTAACTATATTTAATCTAATTTACATGCTACTAGGGTTATTCTGTATAAATGTGTTCATAAAAGATCAAACCTTAGAGACTATTCAGGTGCATAAATTTCTTTTGGCCTGAGAATTTGAAAGTGTTGACAAAAATTACAGACTCCTGTAAAAAAAACATGACATTTAGCAATTTTTTTCATATTATAGCCTGATTCAGCAGTAAAAGTATAAATCCTTTAATTGAGTCAGAATTGGTTGTAAAGTCAGGCAAATAGCTTTAGGCACTCTTTGTATTTATTAACTGTTTTTTTCAATTATGTTTATAGTCTAAAGCATTCTCAAATTTGAAACAATAGGAAAGAACTATATATAGATAAAGGAACAGTAATAAGTCATAGAAATTCTTTATCTAGAAACATTATAGATTTTGTTGATACAGCTTTCAGAATGGTATACTTCAATGTACAGGTATGTATATGGTTTAGGAATTCATGTCCTTCACGAAATATAACAAGGTTTATCAGAAACCTAAATCTTGGACTCCTTCTGTACTTATGCTTAAATTGATTTAATATCTTAATTAAATGCACAATATTAAACATTTTATTAAAGTATGTAAACTGAGAGCATAGTAACTGTAGGATCTATGTACAGCTGTGGTGATCTGACTCTCAAGTTCTTGCTGAGTGACCCATCTTTTTCAATTTTCATGCATGGAATCTAGACCATCAGTGCTTCTAAATTAGATGCCACAAAACCTTAGCATGCATAAATATTTTTAAATGTTCCTAGTCTCCTCCTTCCTGACATGAATAATTACTATTCTTTGAAATATGAAACATAGGGCACATTTGCTAGGTCTTGTCAAAAGCAAGTAACCTGAAAACCAAATAATATTGTCTGTTCTGTCAGAAATAATACACTTTATATCTTGGCGTGAGTAATCATAGCTTCCTGTTACCTAGAAAAGAACTTCAGGAAGAATAAGTCAGCAGAGTTTACAGTTAACATTTGTAAATAATAAAAAAACACTTTTCTTGCAAAGAAAGTGTAACAGCTTTAAAAACTTCCATTGCTATAAAATATTCAGAGAACCAGATTGTTCTTAAGAGTGTGTTCATCAGAAACAATCTCCCACCTGGTGAAGTTTCCTTTAAAAGATTACTTATACTAGTTTAAGAAAAGGTAAGAATTTTATGCTTTCAATGTAAAAAAAAAAAAAAAAAAAAGTTAAAATAAATATAATACTACTCATTGCATTAGAATGAATTTAAAAGGTGGATCAAGTAGTTGGAGGCAGAAGGTAAGTTAGTAACATAGATAGTTACATGGAAATAGTAATATACTTAACATAAAGAGAGAGCATACACTCTACACTCAAATCCATTGGTGATATACAGAGAATCTAAAACAGAGAGTAATTTATCTTAGACTCTTCACTGACGTTCATCAGCCACCTCATGAATGTTTAAACATGTTTTTAACAGCTTATTAAGAATACATTCATTTAACAAAATACCTTTGTCTCGTTTTAAGCATATTTTACCTCTCTACTCAAACTAAAGCCTGGCTTGTATTAACAATATCTTGTTTTTGAAAAACTGACAATGCTCTTAGAAAACGCTGGTTAAAATGAGTTCCTCGGATTCAGTGAATATATAGCAAACTGCGTTTAGGCTCACACTTCAATTTCAAGGAAAGCACAGACAAGAACAACTTCATTTTCGCCAATCCTATATATGTTTCTTACCAGTTGATGTACATTAAACTAGATTTAATATGGTTTCTTGAATCAATTGTTTACACTGTAAAATAGACTGATACATTTTGTTTACATGTGATATAGCACTTCCTTTTTTTTTTTTTTTTTTTTCATTCTAAAGGTATCAAGTTTTCCTGCACAAAACACTCTGCAAACTGAGTGAAAATACTTTAAGTAGGAGCTACTGGAGGATTCACTAAAACCCCACACTATTATGAATGAAATATTAATGTAGATAAAATCTGTGCATATTTTTTTTTCTCATTGAAAGTGAGGTTTTGCATACATAAAAAGTAGCTCATGAACTGAAATGATGAAGGATAAGAGCTTTACTTTCCTTCATGGATGGTCTTACTTATTGCAATTGCATGAAAGGTATTTCATAGAGGCAAATTTACATATGCTAGCACAAAAGTATCTTCCTTAGAACAGTGAGAAATTATGGACAGAATAATGCTTGGGAAGAATGTCTGAGAACTCATTATTCCACTTTTGAATTTCAGCTGTCAATGTGCTCTTTGGTTAGTTTTACTTGTATCTTGGCAGAGTTTAAAAACCTCCCACTGATACAGGACTGCCGATAATATAAATTTATTTATGACTGCTAAAGTTCATGTGTTCAGAATATCAGAAAAAAATTTTAAATGTGGAATTGAAGACAATATGACAGATCTCTTTACTATTTTGCTCCTTAAATATTTAATCATACTGGTGTTATTTGTTTAGGACCTTTCCGAATAATTTTGAGAATACAACTCCTTATAAAGGATATATTTGAAGGTAGAAATTGCATTAGTCTTTTTTTTTTTTAATCAAAATACTTATATTTATAGCAGAAACCACTTTTTTCTCCTGAGTGCAAACTTGGCAGCTTCTTAGTTGAATGTTAATTATTTTTTTTTTATTAGTCACCAACTCTTTTATCAAT
>VXBJ01000271.1:0-26472 GCA_013400055.1 Nycticryphes semicollaris
CCTGCAGGGAATACTAAAAGCATACATACTGAAAGCTTGGAAAAGCAGAGGTGCTGGTATATCCTGCAGGGTAATATCATTATATTCCATCCAACAGATTGGAAACGCTGTGTTATCTAGCAAAGAATAGAAATTCTTATTTTAATGAAGGCAATTCCAATCCTTGGCTAACCATAAAGGTATTACTAGCAGCATTAGAGATGTGATCATCCCAATCTACTCAGCACTTGTCAGGCTGCACATGGAGTTGTGTGTTGACCAAATGACTGGAGAACCTGGTCTAAGAGGAAAGACTGAAGGAGGGTTAGGTTTTTTCTCCCTGGAGAAGACATAGCTCAGGGGGAGACCTCATCACAATTTTCATTTTCTTAAAGAGCACTGCAAAGAGGGCAGAGGCTCTCTCTTCACAAGGGGCAACGTGGAGCAGACAAAGGGGTAACAGGTGCAAGTTACACTGGTAGTGGTTTCATCTTGATGTAAGAAATAATTTCTTGCAGTGAAAACAATCATTCTGTTGTGGCAAAATAGATGTAGTGTCCATATAGCTTCCATTTATATAAAATGAAGTTTATATATTTCCATAAAAAGTTCTTCAAGCTTCTGCTGTAGATGAATCATAGCTCATCATCATTTTTTTCCTTCTCTCACTACAAGATGGTTATTTTCTGTTTCTAATATTGAACTTTGAACACTGATTTCTGTCTTTTCTGCTTCCCATTCTGCTTCACTCTCCAAAATATCAGACATTTCCAGATATCCTTTTCTTCCCCTTGAAGAATGGTAATCTTCTCTAGCATTCCACCCTTCTGTGTAACTGAAGCTTCAATGTGTAGCAGGAAAAGTATCCTGTGTATCACTGTCATCTTACTTAAAACAATATTCAGATGTCATCCTCTCAGGTTTGGTGTGATGGTAGAGGAGGATAATTAATTTTCAAGAACTGTTTATCCTAACATCCCAGCTCATGTTTTTTACCTTCCTGTCCAAAGCCCAGTGAAATGGTACCTTCCCCTTAACTGTAGTTCATCTGTCACTGTAGCTTTTCAGGAAGCCCCTTGGAATCCACGCTAAAAAAGGACAGCATCACCTTTACGAAAAATGCAACTCCTCTTATGGCAGGAGAAGTAACAACTTTGATTTCCATGGGTTGAAGCTTGATCACAAGAATACCAAGCACTAATAATATGAAGACAGAACTTGGAGAGAGGAAAGCCAGTCATTCATACAACAATGAAAAAAAAAACCCAAACAAACACACAAACCAAACCAAAACAAAAACAACAAAAACCCAAACCCTGACTCCCCCTAACCTTTACCAGTGCTGTCCTGCATCTTATGCTCTAGCTCCATGGATTTTAGCTTTCATCTGTCATAGCCCATGTAATGAACATCCTGAACTGCTTTTCATCCCAGAAGATGCATTCAAGTCCTTCATGAGTTATGAACATTAATGGCTTCTTTCCAGAGATCAGTTCATGTTACCCACCTTTTTTTTTTTTTTTTTTTCTGCACCACCGAGGAGTTCTCTATTAAGGATGCCAGAGTCGGTCTCTGGAACACATTTCCTTACCAGGCAACATAACATGCCAGCCACAGCACGGCACAAAAACAACCTTCAAAGATTCCCTCACTTTAATTTAGTCTGACATAATTCTTATTGCTTTTTATATGCAACGTATGTCCTTACCATTGCCACAGTCCAGTACTCAGCTGCATCTTAGCAGAAGGGTAGGGATGAGAAGTTTTGCTCTAGAAGATTAGGGCATTAGCATTTCTTTTCAGGTTGTGTTAACATACCCAGGAGTTCTCATTTTACACAGGGGCAGCAGAAATGCTGCTTTGGCAGAGGCTGGGTATTCCCTGTCAGACAGTTAATCACTGTCCACAAGGTATACCGATGCCTCCAGCATGCCCTGCTCATAGTGAAAGCATGGCACTTTCAAGCTTCAAATCCCACAGGGAACATTTTTGAACAAAATGTTCAAATGTCCAACGAAGTAAAAAACTCAGTTTAACTGTAACTGTTGGTATGCTTGTCTGTGTTATTTGTGAGCTTTTCAATGTAGTTTATTACATAGAAGTTATGTCACTACACATCTGAGTGTTTCAGTGTTTACTACATTTAGGACAGCTTTAATATTTACCATGAATAGGACAAAAAATTTCACTGAAGAGTGATCACATTAACTACACCATTGGCTTAATCCGGTCCAATGTCAGAAAAGGTTCTAAAAGGTGATCCAAACAGTCTCTTCTCACACATCAATGTATGTCTATATTTTTATATGTCTATTTTAAGTATTTTATGAGCAGAAGGCCTGCATGAGAGACTGTATAAGAAAAAATAGCAACTGAAGTATAAAAAGAGCATTAAATGAAAACAAGCAGAAAACTAAAAAAATTGTGAATTGTCAGAATTGCAGAAGTTTCCAGAAAGAACATCTATTAATAAAAAAAAATGTGAGGAACTCTGTTAACTAAGGTTCTCCATTAGATACTTCAGCTTGTAGGAGAAAAAAAGTAACTGTAACACATCTGTTGCAGAAAATTATATATACCCAGGAATATTTAAGAAAAAATCCCAATACAACAGATTGAATTGTTGTAGACGTGACCTGTCATTTAAATCATGCTTAGTACCAGGGGAATAAAATGTTATTCCGGTGATATTAGACTTTTAAAATTTTACTGACTGTGGGGAAGTAGATCTGTCAGCCTGACATCTGCATAAGACAAATTGGCAGAAACCACAATAAGAACAGAATTTGAAAGTGAAAGTCGTGTCTCACAATATATTTGACTTCAAGAGAAACAACAGGAGCAGGGATAAGAATGACCTAGTCAATACAGTATGATGAGATTTTGAAAAGTATACACATGCTCCCACATGACATGGACAAAAGGTGCTTTGACTGAAAAGAAATATTTATCTTGTGAATTAAATGACCGGACATGAAGCATGAAAATAAATGCTTAGCTGAGGCTGGAAGCCACAAGCAGAATCCCACAGAGATGTGTGGGTCTGTGCAGTTCAACATATGCATAAATGGTCTGGAAAAAAGGACTTAAAAATGACAAAATCATGGCATTATATGCTTGTGACATTAAAATTTAATGGCATGACTCAGAATAATTGGATGATTGTCTAAAAGGTCAGCTGAAATTTTGGTTAGTGATATTTAACATGTATAAATTAATAATTTCTCTACATCCAAAAAATTTTTATTCATGAAAAACATCTTGGTGTATTTATGATGTTTTGCTGAATTGTCAGGACAAAAGCAGACTAGCCATACAGATGGAAAAATATAAGTTTTTATGGAAGACACCGATGATAGATCAAAATATATCATTATGTCATGGTATAAATCCTTCATGTGCTCAATGCTTGAATATTGAATTTAGTTTTGGTAACCAGATCCCAAAAAGGTGCAGAGAAGGATCTCAAGTAATACCAGCGACAGAGAAGTACTCCCATACAAGGACATCTTCAGATGCAAGAAGAGATGATTGAGGCAGAATGTGGTAGACATCCATAAAATTAGCAGTCGTGTGGGGAAGAGGAAGATAGACCATGTCATATGTAGATACAAAGCAAGAAGCAGCAAGTAAACTTACTTTTAATGTTAGTAACACTAACATGCCTTCCTGCGTTTCTTTGTCAGCTGCTATATGGGGGAACAGCACATAAATTTTCCTGTGCCATCTGGCACACATAAAACAGCACCTCATATGACAGTTCATAGTGCTAAACTGCAGCGTCTCTGAGACACATGTATCCTGACAGCCAATGGCCCAGCTATGCATCTAGGAGACCATCTTTCAAGCACACTGCCTCAGAGTGGTTACTCAACATCAACATCTACATTGTCTTTATATGCAAGAGAGCACATCTTGGGCACAGGAGAAGGTCATGCAGTTTTGATAACACCACTATTGTGGCCTCTGGGCATGGTACACTGTCTTCCTGCTACGTTTGGGGTGCAGGACACTGTGGCTGACAACTGTTCCACATCTTTCTGGATTTCTGCATCCTTGATCTTTATCGCACACAATGTGTACATGACTTTTCTGCCACTTAACCCACAAGCCCATGTGCATTCACTGTAAAAGTTGTGATGACAATTTCTTCTAGAGATAGGTCAATATTGCTTTCTTCTGATAATGTCTGCAGCCCCTGCAATTGCGAGTGCCACGCTGTGTGGTGGTGATAGCACATATCCCCTCCTTCCCTGAGTCAAGTGGAGTTACCAAAACGGGCTTTGCCTTCAAAAAGACATTACAAGCCAATGTGGCACATACCTTTCATTCTTTAGCCTAGTGAGCTCTTAACACCACTGGTAGCTTGTTGCACCTGTATCATCAAATGAGGTATTACAGAAAGAGGTGTAAACAGTGGGATAAACCCTTCCAGAATAACTGTTTGCAACTTCCTAATCCTTCTATGAATGGCCTTGGTTCCAAGGATGAGACATGAGTGATAATGTAGTGTGTGAAAATACATGGCTCAGGAAAGAACCAACCTTACTGTACAAAGAACTGTGCACTGGAGATATGCTACTTAAAAGTACTTACCCTGCCCAAGGTATCCTTAAACACTCTTCTTTCTTCAGAAGACAGTCTCTTTTGCATCCACAGAAAACACAAACTCCTTAATCCTTCCCCTACAGAAGACATCAGTCCCTAATTATACATACGGGGATCCTCCCCTGGCAAGACATAGCATCTGCTTTCCATCAAAACAAAACATGACTGTTCACCATTCCCTGACAACCTTTAAGATTAATCACTTTCTAGCCCTTGCAGTTTTCTCAGGGGCAGGAATTATATTTAGGAAGTGTCCAGCCCAATATGCCCTGAGGTAACGATTAGTAAAAGCCTTTCACATAGGGTAGCCAGCCTTGATAATATGGAACATTTTCCTGGTCCACATGAAAAGAGCAAGCACTCAAAGGAAAAATCACAGTAATTTCCCAAGCTGAAGTGGCAGTGCAGATGGAAGGGCATTTTGTTCAAGCCTGTATATGTAGAAGGTGTGTGCAGAGTCAGTGATACTTTGAAAAACAGCCTCCAATACCAAGGAGGCTCAGCTACTGCCAGGGAGACACTGCTCCAGGCTGACCTTTGGGCTGACCCAGAAATACTGCCGGGACCTCACTTACCTGTCACCAACAGTCAACATGCAGCAGCAAGGCAGGTAGGTTGGTCCCCCTCGAGGTCAGCACCTGGCAAAGAAGCCATGGAGAGCCTGGAGCCCAGGTGATGCTGCTGCTGCAGAGCCAGGGCCGGCATTGGTCCCTGGGAGGGAGGACACCCGTCTGTTGGCACAGGCCAGCAGGCTGAGCACAGGCACCACCAGGCACAGCGGCTGCTCCTTGCTCTGGGCAGAGCGTGCATATGGGTGGCAAAACACTCTGTGCATTCATGGAGTGGATGGAAAGCTGCTGGACCCAGGACTAGCTGGGAACTTCTTTTTAGTCTGGACAAGGCAGCTCGTGCCGTGCCTGGTGAAGCTGGCTCCAGGCTGCTGTTGGTTTTGAATTTGGCCAGCCATCGATGTGAATAGCTTGTGACAGAGAGCCCAGGGAGGCAACAGGCCATAGGATTGCTTCATAAGGATCTGTGTCATCAGAAAGAAAGTGGGTGCCTTGACAGCGCCTCTTGGGCACTGGCCAAGGCCCAGAATCAAAGGAGCATCTCCAGAGGAGGGATGCTATGCTGAGAGAAGAGGAACTGAATGATGACCAGGACTGATGGCAGGCCTGAGGCATGTTCAACTACATTTGGGAATGTTGAGGGATCAGAAAAGTGCCATATCAGACATAGACAGGAGCGAGTATGACAGCATGAACATGAGACTGCTGGGCAGATGTGGTCACCCTGCAGTATGTTGCCCCAGGTCTGGAGCTGAGCAGGGGTTTGGTAAGCGATTCCTTTATGGGGTCAGTTGAAGCTCAAGGATGTCTTTTCCTTCTAGTAGGTTTTGCAGAGCTTGTACAGAGTATTTCTGAGCAGGTGTCATCAGGGTTTTATACAGTGCCAGTACTGATACCCCAGCAGTTTCCAAACATCAGCTGATGCACTCAGTGCCATCTTGCCTCTTTGCGAAGCCTACTGCTCTCCTGTGCTTTCCATTGTTGTTCTGAACTCTCTGTCATTCTTGCTGATGAACTGTCATCCTATCTCATAATTGATACAGAAGGGTAGCATTTACCCTAGTGGCACACAACTCATGGATCAAATATCAAGTTATCATTTCAGCTTTCATTTTAGACCTCAATACACACACATTCCAGGAAAAACAGATATTTTTTTTCTGGGCAGCTATATGTGCCTAATTTATGCCAGCATACTCTTCAGACACAATCAACACCCCAGTTCCTGGGATTTTATAAACATGCTAAGTTAGTGCTTCCCCAGTATTATACCACTACTCAAATTATACAATTGTGGAAATGGGAACAAGGAATGGTAGTTACATTTCAGTGTAATGGCAGTGCAGACTTCTCTTAAAACATTTAACAGAATTTATCTCCTCCATTTAATAGAACTGAAAGATGAAGGGAAACACTGCTCAAATTAATGCATCCGTTTTAAGTGATAAGAGTGATAAGTGTTAGACTTTTTTTTTCTTTTTCAGTAGGTTTAGGAAAAAACCTAAATGCTTTCTCTTTCAGTGGGAGCTCTCACAAATGAGCCTGACTTGGCATTTCAGCCTCCTTCCTGAGTGGCCTGCCCTATCTTCCAAAGGCCATAAATTCTTCTTTTTTGCCCCGAGTTGTAACCACAGCTCTCCGTTCAGCCAGGTCAGTCTTTTCCCCTGACAGCTTGCTTTTCAGCACGAGGACAGCCTGCTCCTGCACCTCTAAGATTACCTTCCTGAAAAATATCCAGCCTTCCTGGACTCCTTTGCCCATTAGGACTGGCTCCCAAGGGACTCTGTCAAGCAGGCTCCTGAAAACTCCGAAGTCCACTCTCCAAAAATCCATGGTGACAGTTCTTCTTGCCCCCTTCCATGCTTCCCTGAGAATTGAGAATTCTATGATTTCATGTGCTCAAGATGGCCTCCAACCATCATATCCCCAACGAGTCCTTCTCTGTTTAAAAACAGCAGGTCCGGCAGGGCTCCTTCCCTAGTTGGCTCCTTCACCAGCTGTGTCAGGAAGTTATCCTCAACACACTTCAGGAACCTCCTAGACTGTTCTCTCTCAGCTGTAATTGTGTTCCCAGCAGCTATCTGGTAGGTTGAAGTCTCCCACAAGGACAAGGGCTAGTGATCTTGAGATTTCTCCCATCTGCTTGTACAATATTTCATCTACATCTACATCCTGGTTGGGTGGTCTATAGCAGACTCCCACCCTGATTCTTACCTGTAAAGACTCAACCCTATGGTTGCTACCAGTGTTTTCTTGACATTCATAACCCTCACTAACATAGAGCCACCTCACCTCCACTCCTTCCTTGTCTGCCTCTTCTGAAGAGTTTGTAGCTAACTAATGCAGCACTCCAGTCATGCAAGTCATCCCACCACCATTCTGTGACGGCAACTACATCATAGTTTTCCTGCTGCACAATGGCTTCCGGCTCCTCCTCCTATAAGTTGCCCACGCTGTGTGCATTAAGCACTTTAGCTGGGCTACTGATCCTGCCACCTTTATACTGGAAGAAGCCTTAACTTCTACTTGACCATTCCCACGTGCAGCCATAGTTTCTAACCCATCAATGACCCTCATATCTCTGCTGCCGGATTCATCAAAATGTTCCTCCACTGGGAAAAAAAGTTCTATTAGATTTTATAATTTGATTTATATCCATTGCTTCATACATTCTACATGCCATAAATCCTAATAATAACTTTCCTCTTTTCCCATGATGACTTCTTTCTTTAACTTATTATGATGAAGCCGATAATGATTCTTGAATTGATTATGATTTCAATTACTTCATTGAAAATGTTTTGATCCAGGGTCACAATTTGAAATAGATTTTCTTCTCCATCTGCTTGTGTATTCCTTCAAAATTGCACTTTTATGAGGCATAGCTTCCCTATGTAAAGAAAATGCCTTTCTCTTCAATATATATCCTTGTTTCCATAAAATGAGCCTTTACAAAGTTAACCAGCTTGTAAGGTATTAAAACTTACTTTCCCAGAATCATTCACAGAATAACAGAATTACAGAAGGGACCTCTGAAAGACATATGGTCTAACAACCCTGCCCAAGTGGGAAAACCTAGAAGCTGTGCAGGACAATGTCCAAATGACTTTATAATATCTTTAAGGATACATACTCCACAACCTCATGTACTAGACCAGTCATTTAATCACAAACGGTGATAAGGTTGACCAAGTATGACTTCCCCTTGGTGAAGAAATACTGACTACTCTTGATGGTTTTCTTGTCCTTCAGGTGTCTGGAAATTATTTCCAGGATAAGTTGCTCCACCACCTTCCCAAGGACTCAGGTGAGGCCTGTAGTTCCCCTTCTTTGTCCATCCTGAAGACAGGGGTAATATTTGTTTTTCCCCCAGCCTTCAGACTCTTCTGGTAATTGTCATGATTTATCAAAGATTATCAAGTGACCTTATGATGACACCAGCCTTCTCCCTCAGATCTTGTGGGCCCATGGACTTTCATATGCCCAGTTTACTTAAGTATTCCCTGACCTGATCCTCTTCTACCAAGAATCTGCCTTGTTCCAGATTTTCTCCCTGCTCTCTGGCACCTAGGATTCCTGAAGGTCTTGCAAGCATCATTCAGTACTTCCGATCTTTTCTATGTCCTATGTTACCAGGGCCCCTGACACCTTCTGCAATTGGCTTACATATGCCCCAGTAATTTTTTGTTTCTTTTCTGTTACCTCTGTACTTACAGAAGCCATTCTTGCAGTCTTTGATATCTTTGGCCAGATTCAATCTCATTTGGGCGTTGGCCTTCCTAACCTCATCCCTACATGCTCAAACAGTTATCAGTGTAGCCCTCACAGGTTACTTGACTGTCCTGGTTTGGGGTGAGAGAAGGTCTTGCTTCTATACTTGTTGCTGTGGCACCCAGGGTCAGCTGACTCGGTTGCTTACCCCATAGAGGAGGTCATACCTGTAGGGAGGAGTGGACAGGTCAGGTGACCCAAAGTGACCAATAGGGTTTTCCATACCATCTGCCATGCTCAGTATAAAAGGTGAGGAATCAAATAGCTCAGGTTGATGCCTCTTCAATGGCTCTCCTTGAATGGCTAGTTCTTCAATGGCTCTCTTTATTTGATGCTTGAGGAAGATGCTGTCAGTTCATTTACCTTTGATCTCCATCAGTGAGTCCTGGAATCCAGTTCCCATTCATCACTGAGACCAATCTGGCACTTTCCCAGCACCTGCCAGTGACAGCTTCCTGAAAGCTTGATGTGATTTTCTTTATATTTATATATATTTAATTATTTACTTTTTATTTTATTACTAATATTTTATTGAATTAGTTTAGACTTTTTCTAAACTCATAGGTCTCTTTTTCTCTCTTCTTCCTCTCCTTAGAGCGAGAGTTGGGGAAGAGCATCTGTCATCCTGTCATTGGCCAACCTGGCCTAAACCATGTTACTGTCCTTCCTTCCACCCTTGGTATGCTGCATTTTTGCATCTTGAGTTTTGCCATGAGCTCCTTATTCATCCATGCAGTTCTCCTGGCATTTTCTTTACCTGAATTGCTGCTCCATCCTGACCATGTGCCTCAATAAAGGCAAATGCTAAAATTGCCCATTGTTACGTATTGAGTTTCACATATTTGAGTCTTATGTGTTAGAGCTCTGTCTTCTAAGAATTAAATACTTCTGGCCTTGAAAAAGTGTGTCTAGATATTTCAGTGATGTCCTTGATGAAACAAAATTATTTTCAATGGGAAAAATAATCTGAGAAAAGCTGAAAGAATTTTGTGTTACTTACATTGGGCAAAAAATGTTGATCTTAGTTGTAAAGTTATGTATACAGGAAAAGCAATCAAAGCTATCAAATACAGTGATGGCCAGTAGGTTGAGGGAGGACATTCTCCCCATCTACTCTGCACTGGTGAGGCCACAACTGGAATACTGTGTCCAGTTCTGGGCTCCCTACTTCAAGAGAGATAGGCAACTACTGGAGGGAGTTCAGTGGAGGACATCAAAGATAATTAAGGGATTGGAGCATCTCCTTTATGAGGAAAGGCTCAAAGAGCTGGGGCTCTTTAGCCTGAATAAGAGAATGCTGAGTGGAGACCTTATCTATGTTTACAAGTACCTAAAGGGTAGGTTAAAGGAGGGTGGAGCTGGACTCTTGTCAGTGGTTTCCAGAGATAGGATGAGGGGCAGCTGGTACAAGCTGGAACATAGGAGGTTCCATTCAAATATGAGGAAAACTTCTTTAGGATGAGGGTGACAGAGCACAGGAACAGGTTGCCCAGGGAGGTCATGGAATCCCCTTCCCTGGAATGTTTCAAGACCCGCCTGGATGCAGTCCTGAGTGATGGGCTCTGGGTAATCCTGCTTTAGCAGGGGAGTTGGACTAGATGATGTCTAGAGGTCCCTTCCAACTCTGAAATTCCGTGATTCCATGACAGTGTTCAGATGCTGCATGTTATCAGATCTTGAGATAGAGAAGGTAAAGCTAGAAAATTATGGGGGAGAATGTAAAAGGTAATGAGAACTAAATAATGTTTTCCATACCACAAGGGAGAAGATAGAATAGTACTATTTGTCTTGTTATGTGGAAAAGGATTATTGATTTTTTTTTCCCATTATGGGAAGAAATAAAATTGACAGGGAAATAAGCACCAATAAAGTAAAGGAAGTATTTTTCAATAAATTAAATTATAAATCTTATTGCCAAACAGCTTTTTGAATGCCAAAAAAGTAGAATTTTCCTAAAGTGATTAAATCAATGGAACAAAATTCTAGCAAAGGCAATTGTGTGTTATCTTATGTATATCTAAACTCAGAAATCAGAACGTTACAAGATACATGAAAGACCATTATTTTATATTTATATCCAGAGTTGTAATACAAGGAATTATCCCTGATACACTGTGCAATGTGTTACAACTGAAAGAAATGAATCAGATTACTATTGAATAATCTGCTTAAGATAAACAGTGCAGACAACAGTAAAATCCACATCTCATACCCAAGGTCTGTAAGTAGAGAGGTCTGTAAAAGAACAGCTGTCAGACTTATGGTGGCCTCAGAAAAGGTTAACATAGGTACCCAAATGTCACCATGCTTGCCCAGTGAAGCATTGTCCACGTTCTCTTGGCTCTGATTCGTGGAGCATCTATGGCCTACAGTTATTAGTAGTTACCCTCATCCCTCTAGTCAGCATTAGTTGAAATTCCCTCCTTAGGAATCTTCTCATATTATTTATAGGAGATTCATTCACATAGCTAGTGAGAGACCAAAAATTTCTAATTATATCTAGCAACATCACTTTCCAGTTTTCAGTTCGTTCAGTTTGCCAGACAATGCTTTGCCAAAAACAAGGTTTGCCAAAAATGCTTTGCCCAAAGACAGAGGAGGCATCTGCAGCATGCGCTGACCAGACTCTATAAAAGAGTCCTTAAATCTGGGGCTGTCCTGTCTCCAGAGAAAACTTCCTGGTAAGTGCATGTCTGTGGCTGACAGAAAGGGACAGCACCCCGGCACTGCAGTCCACATGTCCTACCTACTTCAGTCCTGTTGTCCCAGTGTACATATCTGTGTTTGCAAGGATTTAATAACTGTAAGATAAAGCACGTCAGTGTTTTCATTTTGTGAACTGCCCATGCAATGCTGTGCAGCGGTAATGAGGGATCTGCTATTTCTGCTTTACAGCACTGATCATTCTCCAGCCTGCAAGACATCTTCTCATATCATAAGAGGTAAGATCCTAATTTACTCACGCTTAAGGGATAGACAGAAGGGTGGCAGATCTGCATAGAACCGTTTTCTTCGTGATGACACATTTCTGTAAAATTGTGTGGGCCGTTGCTGTATGTCCATATATTCCTGGCCACTGCTCTGTTATGGTAAATACAGCATGCTGATGGTTGGGCAGGCTGTTCATGGCAAGCAAGCTTTCCAAAGTGACTGTGCTTGAAGCCACTAGCCACTGGTGTCATGCCAGGAAATGCTTCTTGGGGATTCCTCATGTTTAATTATGGATCAGTGAAGTTAGATGATCTGCTCTGGCACAAAGTCAAGATAGATAGACCCAGCCAACTGAAAAGACTACTGCAAAATCCTAGTACCTTTAACAAATTGTATGTATTATTGTATATGATAGTGGCCAAAAAATTATATGAATATACTTTTCAGATGATACTGCAGGGTTATAATCTGCATTTGGGCCTGGTACCAAGAAACCTGGTAAAAATGCAAAAGTTAACTCAACAACTAAGCAAACATCTGAAAAAAAAAAAAAAAACAGAGGAGATGTACTGCTCCTGTTCCTCTGAAATAAAACAGAATAAAGTGAAGGACCTGTATGTTAATATTTTGTTAGCTTATTAGGTAACTAAATGTCATGACATGATATCTTAATAAATTGCTTGTTTGTCTAACTTCCCAGGAACTCAGGTGCCTTCTATTACTGGACACAGGGTATTTCCTTGAAAATCCCGTACTACATTTAGATATCCAGCTTTGACTTGTAAATTTTGAATAAGTTCCTGACTTTGCACGTAATTATTTTCACAATTAGCATACAAAGAAATAATTGGTGATGCAGTATTTTAACTTACCTTATTATCTGTCCTTAAATACCATTTGCTCACACACTGCTTCCCAGAGCTAAGTCACTTGCAACAGATTTCTGCCATTGTCAAGGAAATCTCAGTGCAGTTGATTTAAGGTGACAGCCACACTGAAATTTAAGCATGAGATCAAATAGAAATTTAGCTATAACTTATACACTTAAGTTCTTGGACAATGGAACATGAGAGTGGGGGAAAGTCTTATTTTGTTCGGACAGAACAGCTCTCTAAAATTTCAAGTATGACTTCCTTAAATCATTGAAATTGTTCTGTTGTCTGCACCCATGACTACTCATTTAGATCTGGGTATATCTCTCCGTTTAAGCCCAGAAACAAATTTGATGTATCTCTGAGACACCCAAAAAGACACAATTTGATAAGCACAGGGCTCACAGCTAGCACCGACTAGTAAAGCTGATAGTACAGCTAAAATTTACAGATCGTTTCAACAGTGGGAAAACAGTTCTACACATCTAACCCCCACTTTATAATCAGAATCTATGCTAAAAAGTGAGGAGGCTGGAATCTGAGCCTGCTTTACCTTGAGGGGCTTTGATTTGCTCCACTCATACTTTATATGATTTCCCTTGCCATAAGGCTGGAGAGCGTTCTTCATTACAGGACTTTTTTTCCTTCTGGAAGAGGTGTGCCATTGTGCAACCAAGAAGACAACATTCATCAGTATGGCAGGAAAACGAGCAGGATGAGTGTTGCTGGAAGGGTGTAGCTGTTTAGAACCTGCACTTGGTGTTTCTGTTTCTTCACATTTGAGTGACACAAAGAGAAGGTGATCTCCTTATTTTTAAGAATGATATGATGCTAGACTGCCTAACAGTTTGTGATGAGAAGCAAACAACTCCAGCAAGTTATTCCAAGTACCAGCAAAAGATATCATGTGCTAGTTACTCTTCAGACCATCTTCTGGACTCACCTGCCTCTGTTTTGTGTGTGGGCAAGCAAGGCTTTTAATGTGGGCTTTTTTTGGTCTGGTAACTCCAGGTAGGTTTTATGAATTCCCTGGGCATGGTGCCTTGCTGTGATGCTTCCATTCTGCTTTGGATCCCATTTGTTAATATTTACTTGCAGAAGGACACAAAGCATTTACAGCGTGCTTTTTAAGCTTTGTGCTTACAAAACTGCAAATGCTTTACTGAAGCTGTATTCAATCACAGTAGCATTGCAGCATTCCTCCACAAATGCTCTAATTTAAAATTTTCCTGGTGAAATCTCCAATTTCCTGGGGCCCATCATTCTAACTGGAAAGAGCAACTTTTTGAGGAGGCGAACCCCTCTAGGGGGGCTGTAGTCACAGAATATGGAAACAATGTAGAAGTTGTCCTGGTCGGATTGATAAAGCGCAAGAGACAGACATTTTCCAAAGTTGTAGATGTCTAGAAATGTAAAAAGAAACACAGATCTTTCAGTTAGCACTTTTCAAATTTTAAATCACATTACAGAGCACATCAACACTAAAAATATGTCAGTTCTAGGAGTATCATTATCATAATTAGCTATGCATCCTCAGGAACTGGGCAGTTGAGATCAAACTGAAGGACTCATGAATATGCTACAGAGCAATGTTACCCTTAAAGAAAGCTCCCCAAGTCTTCACAGAATAACAGAATATCAGGGATTGGAAGGGACCTTGAAAGATCATCTAGTCCAATCCCCCTGCCGGAGCAGGGTCACACAGGAACACATCCAGGTGGGCTTTGAATGTCTCCAGAGAAGGAGACTCCACAAGCTCTCTGGGCAGCCCCTTCCAGTGTTCTGTTACCCTCACTGTGAAGAAGCCTTTCCTCATATTTAAGTGGAACCTCCTCTGTTCCAGCTTGCACCCATTGTGCCCCTTGTCCCATCATTGGATATCATTGAGAAAAGCCTGGCACCATCCTCCTGACACTCACCCTTTATGTATTTATAAACATTAATGAGGTCACCCCTCAGTCTCCTCTTCTCCAAGCTAAAGAGACCCAGCTCCCTCAGCCATTCTTATATGGGAAATGCTCCACTCCCTTAATCATCTTTGTGGCTCTGTGCTGAGACTTTCTCAAGAACCTCCCTGTCCTTCTTGAACTGAGGGGCCCAGAACTGGCCACAATATTCCAGATGGGGTCTCACAAGGACAGAGTAGAGGGGGAGGAGAACCTCTCTCGACCTACTAATCACACTCCTTCTAATACACCCCAGGATGCCATTGGCCTTCTTGGCCACAAGGGCACAGTGCTGGCTCATGGTCATCCTGCTGCCCACCAGGAACCCCAGGTCCCTTTCCCCTACACTGCTCTCCCACAGGTCAGTTCCCAACTTATACAGATACTTGGGGTTGTTCTTGCCAGGATGCCAGACTCTACACTTGCTGTTGTTATATTTCATTAAATTTCTCCCCACCCAACTCTCCAGCCTGTCTAGGTCTCGCTGGATGGCAGCACGGCCTTCTGGTGTGTCAGCCACTCCTCCCAGTTTGGTGTCATCAGCAAACTTGCTGATAGTGCACTCTATACCCTCATCCAAGTCGTTGATTAATATTTTGAATAGTACTGGTCCCAGTACCAATCCTTGAGGGACTCCACTAGATGATATAGGCCTCCAACTAGACTCTTTCCCACTGATCACAACTCTCTGGCTTCTATCCTTCAGCCAGTTCACAATCCACCTCACTATCCCATCGTCCAGGCCACATTTCCTCAGTTTAGCTGTGAGGATAGTGTGGGAGATGGTGTCAAATGCTTTACTGAAGTCAAGATAGACCACATCCACTGCTTTACCATCATCTATCCACCTGGTTATGTCTTCATAAAAGGCTGTCAGGTTGGTTAAGCATGACTTCCCCTTGGTTAAGCCATGATGACTGCCTCTTATGACCCTTTTATTGATATGCCTAGAGACAGGGCCAAGGATAAGTTGTTCCATCACCTTTCCAGGGATGGAGGTGAGGCTGACCGGTCTATAGTTACCCAGGTCCTCCTTCTTGTCCTTTTTGAAGACTGGAGTGACATTTGCTTTCCTCCACTCCTCAGGCACCTCTCCCATTCCCCACAACTTACCAAAGATGATGGGGAGAAGCCTAGCAATGAAGTCTTCAGCCTGGAGTGGACAAGAAATTCAAGAATTTTAAGAAAGACACTATGAAGGGCTGTGTGTAGGAAAGAATAACCCCACAGAACAGGATATGTTGGCTATTACTTGGCTCAAAACCACCTTTGCAGAAAAGGATTGCGAGTCCTGGTAGACAAGTCAGTAATGTACCTTTAGGGGACTGAAGGCCAACAGCATATTTTCAGGCATTCATAACAACGTAGCCAGCAGGCAAAATGTAGTGATTTTTCCCCTATATTCAGCTCCCACATCTGGAGCACTGTGTCCAATTTGGTGCTGCCTAAGGGAAGAAATGGAAGTGATAAGAATGACATTGACATTCTGGAGTGAATTAAGCGAAGAGATTCCAACACAGGTAGGAGCAAATGATGTATGTATGAGGAGATGCTGAAGTGGTGGTGTATGTTCACTCTGCAGACAAAAAATGCTGTTGTCTTACTGCTATCTTCAATAAAACATGTGAGGTTATACAGTAGAAAGAGCCAGACTATTCTCAGATGTGCACAGTACAAGGATGAGGGAAAAAAGGTATGTGTTGCAGCAATGGAAATATTTTTCAGGAATTATGAAAAAAAAAATCAGCATCAGGATGGGTAGACATTAAGTAGGGATGTAGAGGAACTGAAGATAAAATTTCACTAGACAAGACTCTGGTTAACTTGATCCAACATGTGCCCTTCACAGGAAGGTGAACCAAAAAACTGCTGAGATCGTTCCCAAATCACAGATTATGTGACACTTTTTTTCAATAAATTGTGCAGCAACAAAAAGTGTTGACTGACTTGGGCAAGTTATCTACTCTTCCACAGTGTTCTCTGCTGACAAGCCCCTCCATAAACTGCAGCCATGTCATCAGACTCCGAGATGGCCGTCTTTGGGGAGGCGGCTCCTTACCTCCGAAAGTCAGAAAAGGAGAGAATTGAGGCCCAGAACAAGCCTTTTGATGCCAAATCATCCGTCTTTGTGGTGCATCCTAAGGAATCCTTTGTGAAAGGGACAATCCAGAGCAAAGAGGCAGGAAAGGTCACTGTCAAGACTGAAGGTGGAGAAGTGAGTGAAAAAAATTCAAGGTTTGAGAATACAATTTAATCCTGCTGTAGACTTTTAGATGTCAAACTTTCTTATCTTTGGCAGACTCTGACTGTGAAGGAAGATCAAATCTTCTCCATGAACCCTCCCAAGTATGATAAAATCGAGGACATGGCCATGATGACCCACCTCCATGAGCCTGCTGTGCTGTACAACCTCAAAGAGCGTTATGCAGCCTGGATGATCTACGTAAGTACCAGCAGCACTCTTCCCTTGGGCAGCTGGGAGGAACTGCTCTGGAAGTGGCTAAGTGGAAGCCAACGGGCTGTCTCCCTTCCTTGCAGACCTACTCGGGTCTCTTCTGCGTCACTGTCAACCCCTACAAGTGGCTGCCGGTGTACAACCCGGAGGTGGTGTTGGCCTACCGAGGCAAGAAGCGCCAGGAGGCCCCTCCGCACATCTTCTCCATCTCTGACAATGCCTATCAGTTCATGCTGACTGGTGAGTGGCTCTGTCTCAGACAGACCGCACCATGCACTTCTCTGAGGGAATACTCTGTCTCACTAATATGAGGAGATATTTTCAAAGTGTTCATGGTTCTGATGCATACATACTACTGTAGTTTTATTATCTTCACACCCTCATTTCTAGTGTTTTAAATAAAAGATACCCCTGCACTCAGTGAGGGTTTGTGGATGTTTGTTTAATTTAAGCTGAGAGCATGGAGTTTAAAATATTAAACTTACCTGGCTACGTTTCATTCTTTCTGTGTTGTTCGTTGAGTGTTAAGTACTGCATTTCTGCTGCTTTTGCAGATCGCGAGAACCAGTCAATCCTGATCACGTATGTAAACCCCCTGCTCGGGTCCTGGAGGGGCTGTCTGGTACAAGGGGACCTCCTGCCTGACCACCACTCTCTGCTTCTCTCTTTGCTTGGACAGTGGAGAATCCGGTGCCGGGAAGACTGTGAACACAAAGCGTGTCATCCAGTACTTTGCAACAATTGCAGCCAGTGGGGAGAAGAAGAAGGAGGAGCAGCAGTCTGGCAAGATGCAGGTGAATTAATAGAGACTGGTTTTAAACAGTGCTTTCCTCTGTTCCTGACGTCATCTTTGGAAAGAGTAACTGTCAATAATTGTCATCCTGCAGGGAACGCTTGAGGATCAAATCATCAGCGCCAACCCACTGCTGGAGGCCTTTGGAAATGCCAAGACTGTGAGGAACGACAACTCCTCACGCTTTGTAAGTTCATCAGAGAAGTTGACGTTTACAGGTGAACAAGACTGTGAGAAGAGAAGCCATCACTTTGTAAATATCATGGCTAGATGTTTGTATTCATTGAATATTTTCCTTATGTTTTTGTCAAATAAAAACAATATATATAGGCTAACTAACAATATAATTTTAAAAGAGCAGTACAGCAAACAAATATTTACAAAAAGGAATCATTTAAATATGTATAAAAATCTACATTTTTTAATATTTATAAACAGATATATATACACATACTGTTGATATCTGTCATACAGACTGTAGATACAAATTTATGTAAGTTGATATAGTGGAGGATGAAGAGAGGGAGAGAGGGAGGAGAAGGCAGATGGGATGGAAATCACAATGCACAATACAAATATCTGTTTTTAAAGCCGCACTACTGGGCAGGTCTATTAATCTGGCTGTTCAAACCTTGATACAAGTTGTCTGGGAATAGACAGGGTCAAAGGTGTCTTCAAGACTTCGTGTCAGAAGCCAAACTACTCTATGACATATATTTTCGACAATTTTAATGAAAAATCCTTATGTAAATTATGTTATATAAGCTGTGAATGTCCTTGAGAAATCACAGTACCAATCCACATTCTTAGCAAAGTTTTCTATGTTCTGAGTGCATTGCACCTATCCTCACAACTAAAAAAATAACAGCTGCCTTCTGTTTTTCCCCAAGCTCCAAAAAACTCACCTTAAAATTTATATCACCAAAATCCATGTTCACAGCATTCTATCTGATTAAAAAATGAAGTAACTGCATCTTAGCTTTGTCTATATTTATCTCTTAGAATTAAGCCATAAATGACCCAATAAAATGCTTGCTTAGTGGTTTTTCTTTTTCCTGTGAATTCTGTGTTATCCACTAAATGATAATAGCTCAGATCTTCACCTAAGTATTCCCAGTACAGGAGAGTTTCTGCATATTTTTTTTCTGGTTTGCATTTTTAGGAAAAATAAAGAAAAAAATCAAAACAGCTTCTAAGTTTAAACCCTTTTCTCTGTGGAGATTGTAAGGTTACATAATTACAGTCTCAGTGAAATTTCAAAATGCCTTTTTCTTTCCTTTCTAAAGGGCAAATTCATCAGAATTCACTTTGGAGCCACAGGCAAACTGGCTTCTGCTGACATTGAAACATGTAAGAGACTTCTTCACCTTATCATATTCCTTCCTCCCTTTCCACCAGTGTACATTCTTAAACCTAACTCTGTCCTACTGCCCTTGGCAGATCTGCTGGAGAAGTCCAGAGTCACTTTCCAGCTGAAGGCAGAAAGAAGCTACCACATATTCTATCAGATCATGTCCAACAAGAAGCCAGAGCTAATTGGTAGGAAGTATTATAAATTGTTTGAAAGAATCTAAATGTGTTTGGCATTTATCTTCATTCTTACAGCCAAGTATGTCCTATTCTTCTTTACAGACATGCTCCTTATCACCACCAACCCATATGACTATCTATTTGTGAGTCAAGGTGAGATCACTGTCGCCAGCATTAATGACCAGGAGGAGCTGATGGCTACAGATGTAAGTGACACAGAGCATGCCGATATGGTGTAAGTTCCACTTCATTGCCCAGAGGCTTATTTGACTGTTTCTGTTGTCAGAGTGCCATTGACATCCTGGGCTTCACTCCTGATGAGAAAACAGCCATTTACAAGCTGACAGGGGCTGTCATGCACTACGGGAACTTGAAGTTCAAGCAGAAGCAGCGTGAGGAGCAGGCAGAGCCGGATGGCACAGAAGGTAATAGCAAAATCTAGAACTACTCATAACAGAAACAGTTACATAACTGGCAGATTCCATTCAGATATTGTGCTCCAATTTACTTTCATAAAGACATAAATCTCAGCTTCCATGATGCATATGCTCCTAATTTTCCCTTTAAGCTCTCACAGGATTGGAGTTCTGAAACCAATAGCTACATCTTAGAAGTATCCACTTTCAGTGTTCACTTTTCCATCTCCATCTCTCTTTGTGTATAGTTGCTGACAAAGCCGCCTACCTGATGGGTCTGAACTCAGCAGATCTGCTCAAGGCCCTCTGCTACCCCCGAGTCAAGGTTGGAAATGAATATGTGACCAAGGGTCAAACAGTGCAGCAGGTAACAATCAGCTAGGAACCTCTGTCTTGATTTACTCTCTTTCTCCAGGTACTATTTTCCCTCTGCTTCATTCTTCTTTATTCTAGGTGAACAATTCTGTGGGTGCCCTGGCAAAGGCTGTCTATGAGAAGATGTTTCTGTGGATGGTTGTTCGTATCAACCAACAGCTGGATACCAAGCAGCCCAGGCAGTACTTCATTGGTGTCCTGGATATTGCTGGCTTTGAGATCTTTGATGCAAGTACCTCAGAAATCATAGTAAATCTTGAAAAGGCAACAGGGCTCAAGAGAAACTGGATAATTGTTGTGACCTTTTTTTTGAAAACTTCTCATTCATTTGCTTTAATTCCGTGTTTAGGTCACTATTTTTTCTCCAGCAAAATCCATCAGCTTTATGCATGTAATACCTTTATCTGATACACAAGGAAGAAGCAGCTGCCTTTTATAGAATTAGCACAAATGTTGTAGCGTATCAATAGTTCGAGTTTAGTATTAAAAAAATCCTCTGACAAATAGCTCACAAATACTAAAGATACAATATCATGGAGCACAGGAAGAGACAGGCAGATTTAAATCACACACCACATTGTGTCCGGGCTTTGGTAGAAAAAGAAAAATGTATATCCTTTGATTCTGAAGAGCCAAAGGTTAATTTCAACAGAAAGAATGCATTGGCTGCCTTTAGTGCAGACAAAGTAGTTCTATAGACATTTGGGGCAGGTACCAAGGTCCAAGCCAGAACTGGAAAATACTAATTCTTTTTTTTTTTGTAAGGGCAATGGGAAAATATAGATAATGTGAGAGAAAAGAGTGATATAAATTGCACTCTGATAGGAATAAGACTATCAAATCATTTTGGAATTTGATTTTAAGATAAATTATATATGTAAATTTCATTAAGGTAGCAAAGACCAAAAAACTCAACCTCATTAAAATTAATTAATGGCATCTTTTTAACATTAAAAAAAATATTTTTTTTAACTGTGTAATCCTTGCATGGTAATCCAAGTGCACCAGAGAAAGCTATACAGGCAGTTCTTCATCATGAGAATGAGTAAATCTTGTCTTTGCACTGAGCAGTTCAACAGCCTGGAGCAGCTGTGCATCAACTTCACCAATGAGAAACTGCAACAGTTCTTCAACCACCACATGTTCGTGCTGGAGCAGGAGGAGTACAAGAAGGAAGGAATTGAATGGGAGTTCATTGACTTTGGGATGGACTTGGCTGCCTGCATTGAGCTTATTGAAAAAGTATGTTGATTATATTTGAGATTTTGTTATTTCTTCTTTGTGACAGAATTTTAGAATTTTTCTTCAGATAAGAAATAGAGATAAAATAATATTTTTTTCTTGCCCTAATGCATTACAAACCTACCTACTTTTATTCATTTATGTTCCTGGCTGTTGCTATTCAAAAAGTACATTTCATTTCAAATATTGTATTTATTCAGAAAGTGATTTCTAAAGACATTTGTGATTAGGCTACAAACTAAGTTATCCATTAACTACATTATTATGCATTTAAAAAAAATTAACTGTAATTTTGCTTGTTTGGCAATAAAAAAATTAATGTGGTTGCACATAATTTGATGACAAGGATTCTCTGTACGCATGTTTTCTAGTCTATGAAGATGAAAGTTCTTAATATATTAGAAGATTTTAGAAATCTAGAAACAGTTTTCACTATTAGGATTATGATTTAGATTTCAATATACCAATACCAATGCTGTGATTTCTGAAACAGAGTTTCTAAGTAAAATCACAGATGTGGTATCAGAAAAGGTACTGGAGGAACAGGGATGAATAAAACCATCACTGTGAGCAGACATGGTTTTCTGTAACCCCCTCTTGTATAGAAACGAAAAGACAAAGATAACTCATAAAAATAAGATTCCAGGAAGTAGCTGAAAGATCTGTCGATATGTTGAACAAAAGGCAACTTTACTAAGACACTTTTATTTACACAAATTTATTTTGGGAAAGCATTAATACAAAAAATAAAAATATCCTTTTCATTCATTAGTTTCCAAACTATTTAGAAAACTGTGTGATTATTGTGACACTATCAATTCTGAAATGCATTAGTTTCTGATACAAATTCGTGTTTTATATGGAACCACATGTGCAAAACTTAGAAAAGACTTGATCAATTTTTGATGCAGAAATTTAATCTATTTCTCATTTTCCAGCCCCTTATTTCAGTCTCCTTCTGAAAACACCCTTTTTAAAAATTTTATTTGATTTTATTTTTGTTATTTTTTGGGTTTTTTTCTTCCAGCCCATGGGCATCTTCTCCATCCTGGAAGAGGAATGCATGTTCCCCAAGGCAACTGACACCTCTTTCAAGAACAAGCTCTATGACCAGCACCTGGGCAAGTCCAACAACTTCCAGAAGCCCAAACCTGGAAAAGGCAAGGCTGAGGCCCACTTCTCCCTAGTGCACTATGCTGGCACAGTGGACTACAACATCTCTGGCTGGCTGGAGAAGAACAAAGACCCCCTGAACGAAACTGTCATTGGGTTGTACCAGAAATCATCTGTGAAGACACTGGCCTTACTTTTTGCCTCTGTTGGTGGAGAAGCAGGTCAGTTCTCAGAATTTCAACTCTTTAGTGCCCTCTTGTTCGGCAAAATTCTGAAATCATGAATGGGCCCCAATCTCATAAATGTTTCATTATCTTCACTTTATCAGAGGCTAGTGGTGGTGGTGGTGGAGGCAAAAAAGGTGGGAAGAAGAAGGGTTCTTCTTTCCAGACTGTCTCAGCTCTTTTCCGAGTAAGTTAACACATTATCTTTTCATCTATAGAAATTAGAATTAAACTTCACTTTCAACTGGTTCAGCCATAGTCAAAGATTCAAACACATAGCTTGCTTTCAGATTCTCATTAAAACAAAAAAAATAAAAATCTTATGGAATGAAAAATGACAACGTAAAATCCTAAACTTACACTTAAACATGAATATTTTCATAAAACTATTAAGTACCCACCCTTTTTCTCTCAGGGTTGATAGCAACCTTTTTTTTTCTTATCCTAGAAGGTGATGTTCAATGTTCAGAATCAGAGGGTACTGAGATATTGATTGAGATATTATTAGTTTATCAGTTTCATCCCAGTGCAGCTCCATTGATAAGCCTTTTATGTTTAAAGAACTTACGAGTTACTTTTTCCATATTTCATATAAACATATGCTAAATCATGGTCCCACAGGAGAACTTAAACAAGCTGATGACAAATCTGCGGAGCACTCACCCCCATTTTGTCCGTTGCATCATCCCAAATGAAACAAAAACACCTGGTAAGAAGCTCAACCAGAAAGAGAAATTCCACTGATTCTGTTATTTCCCTCTGCACTGGAAACCAGTATTCATTTTTGCTCTGAATTTCTAGGGGCCATGGAACATGAACTGGTACTTCACCAGCTGCGGTGTAACGGCGTGCTGGAAGGCATCAGAATTTGCAGGAAAGGTTTCCCCAGCAGAGTTCTCTATGCTGACTTCAAGCAGAGGTAAGAGCTATGAAACTGAGATAAGTCAAGTGTCCTCCCTAACTGCTAATCATCAAAAAACTGAACTCAGCCAGTGTCTCTGAATATGGAAGCATAATAAAGTCACAAAAGCTGATGCTTTGCAAGAAATGCAGATTAAGTTATGGCTACAAGTTGCCAGAAAAAATTACAAACTCAGATAAAGTGCTTTGGTCATTGTGTCAGATGTAAGATTCAGGGGAAGATGCTTTTTTCCTACACACATAGTAGCACTATGTAGAGTACATTCTCTAGCAGTTTCCTACAGCACAGTTTACGTGAAAAGGGTATTGGACTGAAATGGCTGGAGCTCAGTATCCCCTTTTCATCTCTAACTGCTCACCTAAAGACAGTAACAGTATCCTTAGTTTTGTTATCAGATTAGGATTTCATTACAACTGGATGTCTAAACAAGCCTGATTCTGCTCCAAAGATTGCTGTTAATTTCAATAAACAGTATAGCCTTATGACTTGAGATTACCTTCATTCATATTTCATCTCCTTCCATAGGTACAAGGTGCTTAATGCAAGTGCCATCCCAGAGGGACAGTTCATTGATAGCAAGAAGGCTTCTGAGAAGCTTCTTGGGTCAATCGATGTGGACCACACCCAGTACAAATTTGGCCACACCAAGGTACAAAACAACCCTCCTTGACTCACACACTCTGTGCCTGTGCTGTCTTCTGCCTGACAGTGATATGCTGCAATATTCTCTTTCTCAAGGTCTTCTTCAAAGCTGGTCTGCTGGGACTCCTGGAGGAAATGCGAGATGAGAAGCTGGCACAGCTCATCACCCGCACACAAGCCATGTGCAGGGGCTTCCTGATGAGAGTGGAGTACCAGAGAATGGTGGAGAGGAGGTAGACGTCCTTCATCTTCGGTTACAGTCCCTGTACTTAGGGGAAAGTGTTGACACTTGTCATAATGAAAATATTCATTGTACATTTGAATTATGCTTCAGGGAGTCCATTTTCTGCATCCAGTACAATGTTCGGTCCTTCATGAATGTCAAGCACTGGCCTTGGATGAAGCTCTTCTTCAAGATCAAGCCCTTGCTGAAGAGCGCAGAATCTGAGAAGGAGATGGCCAACATGAAGGAAGAGTTTGAGAAAACCAAGGAAGAGCTTGCAAAGTCTGAGGCAAAGAGGAAGGAGCTGGAGGAGAAAATGGTTTCTTTACTGCAGGAGAAAAATGATTTGCAGCTCCAAGTGCAGGCTGTGAGTATTGTCTTTTATTTCCCACTCAGAAAAGGAGTTTATACATTCAGACTGTTCTTTACAAGGCAGAGGGTCAGACTATAGATCAAAAGTCAGATATCTGGTGAATTATCTGTCAATGTGAATTTGAGGAAAAAAGTGTCCAGCAGTGACATGATGAACACTGACAGTGCAAAAAAAGCAGGGAGCCCCAAGTAGGAGTCAGTTTTACTGTGCTCGAGAGCGTTCACTATTTCCCAGGAAAATGAAAAGGATCAGGGAGAAACACCTTGATACAGGTGATGTTGAACCACCCTAGTGAAACACATGTCTGAATCCTTTCTTTGATTCTTCCATTCTTCTTTAACCGTAACCTTTAAATGTGAAATGTATATACCTAATTCAGAGAGCTTATGTATGTATGATAACGTTAAGACATCTTCTCTGGGTAAGCATTACATACCTCTGCATTATTTAGACATATTTTGGTTTACTGTAGAATAGCAAAGCAGAAGAGTAATCAAGCAAAGTCTTTCATTTCACTGCATCCATAGCCTTTCGGCCATATGGCATGTCGTTGATTTGTTATTTCCATGAAACTTATAGACATATCAAATTTAGAAAAAATGAATTATTATTTAAAATTATATTCCAACAGTATCTGATATTCAAAGCCCATCTTAGAAAGTAGTTCTAATTACTCATTAAATTATTGAAAGCACTGAAATTACCAAGGATACTATTCCTATTTCCCCTAGCAACAAACTGATTTGAGTCTTCAGTTAGAAAATAGGAAGCCTAGGAATTTTGCCTCAGTAATGGAGAAAAAGAGACACAGATTTTGATCTTCTTCTAAAGGTATCTGTCAGTTAAACTTATTTAGCACAAATTTCATTATTCAAATGAAATAACAAAGACCAAAGAAATAGAAAGGCAGCTAAAATCAGCATTGAACAATCCAGATGAACAGGATTGAAATATGATAAGTGCGTACTTCTTTAAAAAGGCAAAAGTTCTATAGTATGAGCATAATTTTGATTCATGTAGAAGAGCAAAATTCCTTTTTGTCTAACATTTTTTATCTTGAAAATAATAAATACTTTATATCTCACGTAATATTGGGCTCAGCATCAATTACAATAGGAAGCCACTGATTACTGTGTAGGAAGCAAAAACCATGAAAACAAATCTATTCCTTTGAAAAATTAGTAACAAATATGGTCATATCTCTAAGTGTATGAGCAATTCTTACAGCCTCAAATTCTGAGAGATATTTTGGAAAGAGCCAAAAAAAAAAAAAAAAAAAGGATGCAGTTCAGAACTGAGAACATAAATAAGTATTTCCCAGAGAGAAAAATTGACAACATTGTTCAGCTGTTTGAGTGGAAGCGCTATTTCAGACAAGGCATTTACATATATCAGGTTAGTAAGATAAAAGATGAAGAAGAAAAACTTCCAAATACTATAAAAAAATAAAATATGTGTCTCCCTGCCAGGAAGCAGACAGCTTGGCAG
>VXBJ01000273.1:0-95711 GCA_013400055.1 Nycticryphes semicollaris
ATTTATATTTTATATTTAAAACAGTTTTATTTGAGCAGCTTCTGTGGGGGGTTAATGGTCTCCTCAACTAAATTTTATGTCAATTCACAATATGTAGAACCATTTCAAGTAGATTTTTGAAATGAAAATTAAGGTCATATGGAAGTCATCAAGATTTTATTTGGGTACTGTAGAGGTGAGGTGAAAGACTCGTGGCGTCCTAGAGAAAAACTTCACAGTGTATTTAAGCTTCACTGGCAATGCTTAAAGATAGTTTGATCTAGTTACCTCTGACAGGCTGTAAACTACAGGCAATTCTGTTCAGCATCCCATGTATTACGGTCTCTGCCAAAAGAACGCCAGGCACAAATCAATAATTATTTTCTAGGACCAGTTTGCTATTTCCATACCCCTAGATTACTGTATCAGTATTTTGCTCAGAACCAATACCCAGTAAAAAGTCATAAATTTCCTGGCTTTATGTTGCTACTATATTGTAACAAGATGCTTCTGACCCATGGAAAAGGAATGCACATGAAAGTTGCCATGCTGAGATTAGCACTACAGTCAGGAAAAAATCCATCCAGAATTCCTGAAAGCCAGCCACACTTTCCAAGAAGTTAAAGTCAAAGTGAATAGCACATTTGTGCTTTTGAAAAACAAACCACTTTTTTCTGTTTTGCTTTTTAATATTGCTGTCTTACCTGAGCTGTAGATCATTTACATTCTTGAATGTGTCTTTGCTTTTACATCTCTGTTTCTGCTTTATATGTTCCCACCTGACAAAACAATGAATGCATGGTGTCTAGTCCTGTATAAGAGTAGAATCCTTCACATGTATTAAGTTAAATTTTGGTTATGGATCTCTTTGAAGACTATAGCATAACAATTACAATTAGCCTCAATATGCTTGATAAATTGAATTTTTGTCCACTGGGAAGAATGGACCTGGATGTCACTGGCAATCTTCAGAGTAGAAGGAATATTCCATAAATGTGCTTTGCCTGCCAAGTGTTAGATTTTTGCACATGTATTATACTTTTACAAAGAAGTTACAATTTATATCAAGTGAGGAAAAATAGGCTAGGTGCCTTAACTGCTCCACCCATGAAGTAAATGCATTTATCTGGAATTCTGTGAACCTCAGGGCTGTGCAGTTTCAGAGAGATATTCACGCAGATTAATACTAGACAAATGGCCTACATAGCTTGATTTATCTACCCACTATATGTCTCAGAGCTATTTGGATGCTTGAATCTGAAAGTTTGTTCATTACTTGTCAAACTTCACAGTAAAACTCCAGAACAAGAGGAGATTTGTCTCCAGTCTCACTTTGCTGTGACTTTCAATGTGTTACTAAACTGCTCTTCTGCAGTTCTTTCTCCTATAATATAAGGAAACTATCACCACCGTAAAAGAGCTTTGGCATCCGTATATAACTTCTTGCTGCTGTACTTTTTTTTTCTTCTGGCTTTGTTTTTTATGTGTATTTGCATCCTGTTTTTCAACCAGTTTGTTGCAGGTGTTAGTTTGTATTGCAGTTCTTATCAGGAGCTAAACCTTAGCCCATCTAATTCAATGCAGGTTTTAGAAGGCCTTTTTTAATGACATGAATGCTTATGTTTTCAGTGTTCTGTTTAATCACTGTTATTTTACTGCTGAATAGTATTTAAACAAAAATTATTTGATAAGACAATGAGGTAATTGTTATAGTCTGTTACCTTTCTGTATCATGACACCAGCAAGAATTCCCTTTAAATTGTCTAAGAGTAAATCTACAGTCGTCCTAACATATTAGTGTCTTACTGTAATCCAGAAGTATTTTGAGAAAGCCAAAACCACAAGTATGTATTTATAAGCCTCATTTATGTTCTTAAGTGTCCTGTTAGGTTCTTTGTCTTGATCTAGAAGTTGGTGCTCAGCATTCATTTAATGGAAACAAACATTGAGACTACTCATTATTCTAAGTTATGTTCTGATTTTAAACAGACCAAAAATATGAACTGAGAAGTTGCATTAATTCCTTAAAGTTAGCTTTTTTGGTTTTTTTCCAATTTGTTTCTTAGTTGTTAGGAATCCATACACCCAACCTACCCCCAGATATGTTTAGCAGAAAATGATGATGAGAATGGTTAAAAGCCAGTTTGATCTGAACAATCTTCTGACCCTACAATGTAGATGACCATCGGGTTGAAAAGATAATGTGGGTAGATTCCTCTGGCACTGTTTGCTGTGTCCATTTAGATCTTCACGTGAAGGAAACACTACTAATGGCTTAGGAGTTTTATGGAAAGCTTCATAATTTCAAAGGCAGTTTAAAAAAAAAAAAAAGTCACTTTCAGAAAGTCAAGCAATAATATTTACCCAAAAGTGTTAGAAAGTACAATCCTTGTTTGATGAACTGTTGACCACCAGTAGAGGCAACTGGGGGCCTTTCCTTGAGAAGGGCAAACTGTCACTCAGTAGGAGTCAGAAAGTCTCAGTTGCAAAGCAGTCATCAGCACAGAGAGACTCCTGTGGTTTCCAAAGTAGTATTAGCAGAGTCATAGCAAGTATGACTAAAGAAATCTGAAAAACTTTATGTTGTCTTTTCTTTCCTCGATGTAGTGACATGATGGTATACTCCAGATACATGGTCAGGTATGTACTCACCTTTAATGCTGCATGGAAATCCATATGCGGAAAAAACTGGCAATTAATACTCTGTATCCTTCTGGAATAAGGTCTTATATTAAGAGCTATACAGCCAGTTGGTGTGAGATAAGAAAGAAAGGAATAGAAGGAAAGAAACCTGCAAAAAGTTAATTTTTGTTATTGAAATGAGTGAGCAGTATTGGCCCTGGAAGCCTGGGGCAAATATCCTAAAGAAAAAACATTAAATCGTTATTTTGTTCAGTGTCAAACATTTACGCAACATATTGCAGTACTATACTAATGAGAATGCTTGAAAACTCAGTCCAAATAGGATAAAATACACAAGCTTATGCAGTATCACTGGAGACAGCTGTCTTTAAAGACATAAGGGCAAAAGCATTGTGGTTAATAATTTTGTTCAGAAACTTACTTGCATTGTGCTAGTAACTGTATTAAAAGACCCAAAAGTTAGGTTGGGGGCTTTCAGCTATTTGGCTACCATTTATTTTGCTGTTACTGTTTCCCTGTGCTCTTGCATATCTAATCAGCATTGCCTTGTTTTATGTAATAAATGCTTTTTCTTCTTGGGCAAAACCCAACAGAATTCAACTTCTGCTTTACTTCACAGATGTTACCCCTAGAGAACTGATTTTTATGTTTACTTATGTTTATATTCTGGGCTTAATGTCTTTTTCTGTACTAGCAGGTAGCATCTAAATAAGTTAGTACAATGGCATGAATGTAATAAAGCAGAATCCACTTTGTGCAATAGACCCAGCAGTTGTTCTCTGTTTACCTACTGTATGCAGTATTTGCCACCTTAGAAGCACTGCTAAATGGGGTGATGCAGTACTTCCAATGTAAGGGTTGGAAACAACCGTAGCAGAAAGAGGTACTTTATAATGAGAGTGTGCAGGCCTGGCTGCTTTTTGCAGTCCTTTCCCTTTTACTCCCCAGTGCGACAGTTGTTGCATTAAGGATGTTGGAAAAGAAATTCCTACTTGATATCTTTTTATATCTATTTATTAACCTGTTTTCAATTAATCTGTGTAATCAGTCTTGAATCTCTTGATACTGAACACAGCTGTCTATGGTAGTAAGTTCCAGAAGTTGCAGAAAAAGTATTCCTCCCTCACCCCCTGTCTTACATCAGTTTTATTCCATTAAGTGCCTTCTACTAATGTACTGTGGGATTTGTTGAGCAACAATTTTTCATTCACTTTATCTGCTGTCTTAGTGGCATCTGCAAACCTCTATCATATTCTCCTCTGGGGTGTTCCAGACATTTTAAGCCATCCTCTTAAGGTAGCTGTTCCATTCTCCAAATTATCGTAGTTAGCTTTCTCTAATTTTTCAATGTCCTTCTTGAAACATGGCAACCCAAAGTACACTCAGTATTCAAGATGCGGCCATACTATTGCTGTATAAAGAGGGAATATGGCACATGGTAAAGTTTCCTAAAATACTATCGAGGTCATAGGGCAAAATGGAAATCACATAGGGAAATTCAGCTTCCTGGACAGTTATGGCATTTAGATGTCTTCTCTCAACTTAAGCTTTTACTCTGTCAGCTGAAGGTCCAGGAGTCGGGATGCAGATCTTGATATTTCAGGTGTTGATCATGCATGTAAAGACTTACCTTGCTATGAAGGAACTAAGTGTATGATTGGTGTAATGACTGTATCTGATGATCATCTTTAATATCTCTCTCATTTTGGGATCTGTATCCTTACCTAAAATGAGGAAGTAATACTTTTGTAAGTTTACTTGCCAATACTTATTCTTAGCAGATGACTTTGTTGCATATGATGAGACTTCTTGAAGTTTTATAAATCCTTTTAATTTTCCATATTAACACTCTTAACACAGTAATAGTGATGTCTCGCACCAGTTTAGTCTAACAAACGTGTGGTTTAGAATTTAGACAAATTACTCAATATTAGATCCGTTCAGAATTACTGAATTTAAATAATTTGTGGAGGTAAGCTTTTCTTTTTTATAAACTTGCCCCATTGGCACCAGGTCATAATTTAAATTTCAAATATAATTAGGCAAAAAATTATTTTCAGTTTCTCCTGATTTCATTACTTTTCAGCCTCCTAGTAAACTTCTAACCCAAACTCACCCAAAGTGGTGGAATTCTTAGTTTACAAACAAATCCAAAGTTTATCTAGGATTATGTCAGTTACCTTGCAGCTTCAGCTCAAGAGATCTCAGCTAAACATACATATAAATTACATCAAGCTAAGTATTTACCCTGGTCATCTTTTATTCTTCACATACTTGATATTAAGGTATTCTGGTTATGAAAGAGAATAACAAACATATTGTAATCAGTTTGGGTATTTTCCCCTTTACATTCTGTGTTGTCAATATATTGAGTGTTCTTTTACTTTATATACTTCCTTTAATAAAAGAGCTAATAACTATCTTAATTCCTTTCCAGATTTGGACTATGCTAGTCAGGCATGCCTGTGATTTTTAGCAAAGACAGGAAATGCTGTTGGGTATGACCCACTACCTATATTTAAAGACAGAAAAAATACTAAGGTGATGATACTTAAGTTTATAGGGCTTGCAGTTTGGTATGCCATATAACTTGGGTTTTGCAGATGTCCTAGTCTGAGGAAACAGCAGCAGAATTGCTTAATAGTTGAGTAAACCTTATCTTAGTTTTTTGACAGCCATGTAAATATTCAAATAAAATATTATAAACACAAAGAAACTGCAGTTGGATGGAAACTAACTAAACTAGATTGACCTAAGAAAATGTTAATATACTTATTATACACACACACACACAATGATTTGAATTCTTATACTGTGTTGTAAGTTAGCTCACAACAATTTTCTCTCACATTTTAGTTGCCATGCAATTGTTCCTTAAATAGCTTTTCCACATGGTCACTGTATAGTTCGAGAGAAGAAATTAGAAAAGAATTTATACCACTCTCTCCATAGGTTCTGTTATAATATATCTATCTTGTTTTGGGAATAAGAAGAAAGTAGGAACTTTCCAAAATCTGAAATACACAGTGTCCAAAGCCAGTTTTCAGTTTTAAATAACTGAATGCATCATGTAGGTTTCCAAGCTAATATGCGTCAAAGCACACTTAGATTGTTATAGTAGTTAGGAGTACAGAGAAGATGGTAACTGTAAATAAACTGATCATACTTTCAATCCAAATAGTGCCTTTCAAAAATTAGAATTCAGGCATCAGCCCCCAGTAAAAAGACTTATTTACCAGAAGGGCTTAAAATAATATACTGTTATGAAATAAAACTTTTCAATAGCACTGTGGTAGACACTTCTGTAAATATGATTGTAATGATCAGGATTTTGACGAAGTAGGTAGAAGGATTTGCTTTTTAAGGCCATTTGACTATCAAGAATATGGTACTATTTGTCTTGTAAACACTGTTCAGACATCCATAGAACTACAGTGGCTGTACATACATTTTAAATCCTTCTCCAAACCCTTAGGTTTGTAAAATTAGAAGCTCAGATTGAGTATGAAAACAGAAGTACTCATGTTCCTCTCTTAGAAGCTCATTCTCATTTGCTTCAATGTACCAAACCGAGATTTTCAGTTGTCAGCCACCTAGGGAGCTTTCATAGGGTGTCTGTGCGTCATGCTACCGTGATGTGGGCTCTGAGTCTGCAGCAGAGGAAAAAGCAGCTGTTACAAAGAAATGGAAACAGTGATGAGATACAGAAATGAGGATGCAAAGAATAAGGAAACACTGAACCTGGAACAAAACGGGTTGAGAAATAGCAGGAAAAATTAATAGGAAAAAAAGCAATAGCATGTACACTTAAATAGTATCGTTCGACCTCAAGAATGCTGGGCAAAATGCAAAAGCAAGCTGTGAAAGAAAAAGAGCACCTTTACCAAAATAAATGAAAAAAAATAATCAGAACGTGTTCCATATATTTGAACTAACAACTTTGTGCAACTGGAGCTCTATATACTTACAGCATAGCTGAACAGTGAAACAGGCAAATTAAAGACATGTGATGTGCTGTATTTGTCAGAGCAACACCAGACAGCTTCAGTAACTCGATGAGGCCCTACTCTTACAGCTTAAAAGCACAGTGCTTATAAAACAACTCATTCAATTCCAATATATGAGCTAATGTACTCTTAAAGAATAAAAGTGCATGAAAGCAATATTACTGTTTATATTAAATATAGTAACTACTTCTCAATATCCATTAAATATGCATAGGTTTTCTCCAGCATTCTGCAAAGATGGTTTCAATCTGTCCACAAAACACTTTTTTTTTTTTCCCTCTTGATTCTTGTGTGCTTGACAATAGCATACTTGAAATTATCTTTTCTATCATCTATGGCACATCAACTGTTGACATCTATTGCACAGAGTTATGAACAAAGAATGTGCTCTGCTGAGAGGGAAGAATGGAAAAGGATGAACTAAGAAGGAAAATAACTGTTGCTCTAGGAGTGGGGAAACACAGATAACAGAGGTTCTATTGGAATACTACCTAATGTAGCTTTTATGCTAATAATGAGAGCTTGAACATTATGTTATTACATATATGATCTTGCAGGTTCAGTTAGAATTACTATAGCCAGAGTATAGCTTGCTATCTCAGTGTTGCACAGGGGAAGTAGATACCACCAGCAATCTACTCCAGAGCACAGGCTGCTGGAACGCTTTTGGACATTGCAAGTGTGACAGTGGTAATGATGCACTATTCAGCAGCTAAATCAATCTACATACAAGTCTCCCTTCAAGGAGATGAATCCAGATAATCATTTGAAGAATTTATGGTTGTGCATATCTGCTTACAGAGATTAGTAGTGAGGGAGGAAGAGACACAATGGGGAATGTCCCTCTGCTTTTGAATCCCTTTGACTTTTGCTTTGCACGCTTCCATAACATATCCTGTCCTGCTATGTTCTACTTCTGCCTGCCTCAGCCATAAGTGAAGCTTTGGGTCCCTTCCCACTTCTGGTCCAGGAACAAGAAAATTCTCCATGGTATTAACAGTACTACGCAGTGAACTCACAATGGAGCTTGGCAAGCACTTTGAGTGGGCACCTGGTTATCTGTCTATCTTGTCATAGTCTGACAGGCAGTAGTGTGCTGTGCAAAGCTTAGAAATGTCGTTCTGTGGATTTCAATTCCATGGCTGGCTCTGGGATTTAAAAGCAGCTGCATCTAAGATTGTCACTATTTTTTTGTTTTAATGCATTTATAACTGAGTGACTTTCCAAATAGAGGTGTCTCAACTTGGAATTAGGAAAAGTTATTTTTTAGTCTGTATGACTGGCAACCAGTAAAGAAATGCTGAATTAACACAGGTTCAAGAAAAAGTCTGTTCAACTGTCTAATCCAGCATAATTCAAATGTGCTATTGTAGGTGTTGATTGCCCTAACTTTTTTTAACAATGCCTCTCTAGTTAGCCCCTTTTCTCCATCATTGTATTTATAGATTGTACTGCCCTTTACAACATCAGTCAGGACTGCTTGTATGTTTATGTTTAGCTCTCCCATAGAAGGCTGTAAATCTTAGGGCTAATAACTAATAAACACTTGGAGTCTGCTTATGGAAGTATTTTTGGTTCTGATATCCACAGCAAGCTGTAAAATGGAACTGACAGTGCTAATGTTTGTTTATGGGAAGGTCATTTAAAAAATAGTCTGATTCTCTCTAATAATAAATTGGAGGTCTTGGTGGATATACAGGCCAAAGATGTTGCAAATACTTGAAGAGAAACATTTAGAGCAATATTTTTACATCTCCTGACTCTAGTAAGCACTCTTTAAATAAATATTTAGAAAAAATATAATGGCTAAACATTTATTGATAATAAAAATTTATTTGAATTCTGTCTGTTTCTCAATAGTGGTATTTCACTAGTTTATAAAGAAACTAAAAGCAGAACTTGCAATTAGTTGACCTGGCAGAAATCTATTCCAAAATGGTTTAACAATCAACAGTTTATGCAAAAAATTTGCTTAGTTACAATAGAAGAATAGAGGAAGGAAGAGAAGACTTGGCCATGTGCATATCTGGAAAACTGTCTTGCACTAAACCTTGTTGTTTTGGACAAAGTCAGTAAATGAGCATCCCATCTGGTATAGTTTTACAGAAAAGCAACCCCTGTCTTTTCTGAGCAGCTGTACTCTTGTACTCAGTGGCAGGCACAAAAAGAAAGGAAGCAAACAAATGCAGTACTGGCAGGATCTTGGAAGAGGTAATGGAGATTCCAACATCTGCAGGATTTATTGAACCCATTGAGAATTTGTCTACTGTGCTTGTGTTGTCCTTTCACCTTCACTATCCCCTACCACAGCCCTTTGTATTCATTTGCCCTCCTGACATGTTGTTCACAGAAGCATGGCTGTGTGCGATCAAACCAGAAAAAGTGGTAGAAACTACTTTTGTTAGAAAACAGTATGATGATGGTAAATTTGGAAGACTAAGTATTTACCTTACTACTACTGTAAGTTTTCCCCACAGCCTGAGAAAGCCATCATAATTAGGACATCTTAAGTCCTTACTTTAAGCCAGTGAAACTTCTGTGCCCTTACTGAACATGCTATCAAATCTAAGTGTACTTACAAAGACCAGTAGCCAATATTGTGTTTTAACTATAATAGTTAAGAAAGTTGATTTTATATTATGATAGTACCATCATTATATGATTAAAGATCTGACAGACTGTCAGAAGTGGGTTAAAATCGGAAAGTGAAAAGATGGCTGGCTCTGAAATACTTGCTCTAAAAATAACTGCCAGATATGAGTAGTTTATCTTTCTGTGTTAGGCTGAAAACTGTGGCAATTCAGCAGCAGACCTATGACTCCCAGCCTGTGAGGCTGATGGCAATGGCAGCTTCAGACACTTGGTTTTCTTCTGCTGCTTTGAGTCTCTTCGGAGTTTCAGGCTGCAGGCAAATATCCTAATCCATTTGCTTCTACATTGGCTGAAGACTTTGATTTGACCGTAGTAAGTTAAAGAGACATCTGACAAGCTATTCATCCAGCAGATTTGAAAGGATAATTAAATGGAGTGGAAGTCTAATAATGAGGAGCTGGGAACAGTAATTTAGTTCTTACAGCATCACAGCCAACAAAGATGTGCGTACAGTAAATGTGAGATGTACAAGGGTTAGCCCTGTCTTCTGTTATTTGGTCAAATATTATTCAAATACCTACTAATTCAGTAAATGTATTTTATTTTACATTAATAACTAAGAGTAAAGGATGGTTCAGTCACTTACTATGACAACTAAGTATTTGTTCCAACTAACATTACTTGGGCTATCCAATGACAAATCTCAGCAAATACGTCATGTATGTTTTGCAAAAGTGACGGCAGGAACTTTCCATAAGTCTGTCTTGCTTTGCTCATTAGATTAATGATAATTCTTCCGTAGCTTTCACAGTATATGTAAGGTGGGTGAAGTTGTTAGCCATTCTTGATACAAGAGTAATGTTCAATTGCAGTATGTGCAGTTCCTAACTGCACGTTTGAAACACCATGAAAAATACAAATACTATTCCTGATGCACTGTCAAAGGGCAATTTAGACTTTATTAAAAAGCTAGTATCATGATGAATAATTTTGTCTTCATGAGCAGTTTCCCTTATGTACATCAGATTTCTCTCCTAGTGGTGGGTTTGTTTTGTGGAGGTAAGGTAAAATCATCTACCTTTTTTTCCCTTATATCTGTTCTATCTTCTAAGATAGTTTCTTTGACATGAATATCCAGGAATGTAAAGACTAAATATAAAACCTCAAAGTTACAACATATGCATAGAACTTTCGGATCTGCCATTGTGGGCAAGGGTATGAAATTTTATTTTCAGTATCAGCAATTATTAGTCTATTTACAGGAGGGCTTTAGGTATTGCTAATATTTTACTCTTAGCACAGGATAACTCTAGCAGTATGATTGCAACTAAGAGATTGCTAATATCCTGTTTCGGGCTTAATACCTTGTCTATGCCAGAAAGGAAAGTGCTAAGGCTTATTCAGATCCTGATTTTGTTAAATGAAGCCTAACTGGCAGGTGGATTTTACATATTTTGTAAAGATACTATCAGACCTTCAGTCCTATTCATCTTAAAAGAGAGATGTTTTGAAGTAGGCTAATATATTGCTAAACCCAGACTTTAGGCTTAATCAGGAGGTGAGGTCTGAAAACTAAAAAAGTCATTGTTTAATACTGGGGCGAAGCTGTTTGGCTCAGCTTTTCAAAACACAGAATCACAGAATATCAGGGATTGGAAGGGACTTTGAAAGATCACCTAGTCCAATCCCGCTTCTGGAGCAGGAACCAGGCAGGTTTTGAATATCTCCAGAGAAGGAGACTCCACAACCTCTCTGGGCAGCCTGTTCCAGTGTTCTGTCACCCTCACCTTGGAGAAGTTTTTCCTCATATTTAAGTGAAATCCCCTATGTTCCAGCTTGCACCCATTGCCCCTTGTCCTATCATTGGCTGTCACTGAGAAGACCCTGCAGGGCTCTATCCTCCTTACACTCATCCTTTACATATTTATAAACATTAATAAGGTCACCCCTCAGTCTCCTCTTCTCCAAGCTAAAGAGACAGCAACTAAATCACAGTAACTATTATCTTCAATCTGCCTTTTAATTTATTGTGACTTCAGTCAGATCTTAAATATGTGGCGTTTTTATTGTGATGATCAGAGGTTGCCTGATTTGTCTGATTGGTGATTGGGGCAATTATTTAAAACAGAATTTCTAAATTGGATTAGAGAATAGATGCACATAATTTGATAAGATTAATTTGTCTCTTAATAAGGTCTGCTTAACAACTTTCTTGCAGTTTATAATATTACACAAGCTCAGAAAGTTTATGAAAAGTCTTCTTTCAGCACCCATGTCTTTCCAGAAAGATTGTAAGATTTGAGCATGGGGATGTTGCAATTTGTTAGATGAACAATGCAGGGCTGACCCTGAATGAAAAAAAAAAAAATTATTTTTGGCTACACAGAGCAAAGACCAAACCATTCAAAATGCATAAACTTGGTCAGCCTAATTCAGAGGGTTTGGAGCTTTTTTTGTCTTTTTCGTACTTGTTAAAAGCAATTTTATGGAAATAGCTCTATTGAAAGAAAAGACTGTTCTTGTGAAAGTGTTGGCTGCTTGGAATTTGATCTGGAAAGCCAGTTGACACACTTAAAAGCAAATTTCTGTTTCAGCATTTATATTGGCAGCTATAAGACTTTTGTCTCTTGCAGGAGAAAAGAATATTGTCAAGTGTGGGCTCAGCAACGTGGTTTCAATAAAATGTTTATACTAATCAAGCTAACAGCCACATAGGAAATTATTTTGAAAATTCCATTGAGGTATACTCATATACTTATGTTATGAGTAGTACTGTGACTTAGTTCTCTTCAGGCTTTCTTTTAAAACTATTTCAAGCCTGAAGTCAGGTAAATGCTGGTAGTCTGTTATATCTAAAGTTAGAATTGCTCTAAAGACTGAGAGTACGATTCTGGAGCTTTTGGATGCAATGCATCCAGAATGTATCTGCTCTAAATAAGGAGAGTAATGCCCCGTTTCTCTATGTTGACCTGTTCTGAGACCTGTTGACTGTTAAGGCATCTTACCTAAGCCACCATGCTGAAAAATCTAGATTCTGGCTAGGTGAAACAAAACATCAATATTTGAGTTGTGCTACTTGAAGCCTTTGCAAAGGCCATCTGTTTACTTTCTTTAGTGAAAATATTAACTATGGAATAACTGTTTGCAAACTAAAATGCCCTCAAGAGGATGCTTAAGCATCTGAAATATCTTGAGTTGGCCAGGAATGGACTGCAGCCAGTGAACCCCTTAGTCCCAGTTCCATGAAGGAGTAACAGGCAAATATATGGCTGTGCACAGCAGTGGTGCTGAATAGGCCAAAAAATATGCTGGAATCTACTGATACCAAGGGAATTTAGACATGAGTTCAGCATGAATTTATCCAAAATCAGAAGCCACAGTCATTTCCTTCCTTGTCTCATGGAAGAAAATTGGGTTAACTTGATATCTGGCTGCTCAAAAGGGATTACATAAGCTCTATTGCTAGTATTTTATAATAAAACTTAATATTAATAGCTTGAACTGATGCGTATCTCTAAAATTTACTTCACAGCTTTCTGCACCCCTTCTTAAGAATAATTCTGTGGAAAGGACATAATGGTCTCGTAATTAACCTTGGAGATCAGCACTAACAGATGTTCAGTCATTATTACCTGTAGGAATTTATGATATTTTCTGTTAGTTACTTTAAAAATGACCAGGAATCACATCTTCAGGTATTACATAAGAGTTTGTCCACATCAGATCAAAATCCTTCGACAAGCTCTGTGACATGGCCACGTCTCCTGTCAGTAACAATGAGCGGGATCTGTGTCAGAATAGAACTGAACTGAAAGTGCACAGAGTTTAAAATAATTGTGGTTAACCTTTTAATCACAAGTTTAATTCAGGGACAGCAAGCAGTGGTTTTTAAGAAATAATGTTTGGTGCCTGGTGAATGATCATAGTGCTCTAGAATTAGTCATGAGAGACCTGTTGCTGTTTTATTTAACGGATAATAGCTAGGAACGTAACCAACTTGCATTTTTGTGTATTAAATGGAGGTGGATTTCAAGGCTAGTAAGCTAGATAAAATCATGTTGACAGGGTAGTTGCATTCATGTGTAGCCAGGTGAATGACAATTAGCATTCATACTGTACACGCAAAGACTTGATATCCACAAAAGTGTACACGTTAAAAAGTCTGTCTGCTTGGGCTGGGTCATAGATTTACTGACTAAGATGTTTCTCAGTAATTTCTTACTGGTGATTATGGGCATTTGCTCCCACTTTT
The DNA here is from genome assembly GCA_013400055.1 of Nycticryphes semicollaris. Taxonomy (NCBI): domain Eukaryota; kingdom Metazoa; phylum Chordata; class Aves; order Charadriiformes; family Rostratulidae; genus Nycticryphes; species Nycticryphes semicollaris. Next base: position 13,474 of record VXBJ01000273.1, read on the forward strand.
ATTATTGTCAGGTAAGTTCTAGTTGCAGATTTCTTTTTCTGACTTTTAAGAAGTGAGTGAAAAAGATCACAGCATGACTTTCAAGGTCCTCTGCTGTAATTTCAGTGCTTACGGTTTAAAAATAATATATATCCACTTGTAAACTGATCTCGTAAAAAAAGGCATTAAGCAGGGAAGAGTAGTGCATTCCAGGATATTGTTCCAACTAAACCCCAATGTTTTACTTGGTGAGGAAGAAGCAAGAAATAGCAGATGGGTTGCAGATGGGTTGCCAAACACTCCCAGATGATGCCATCTCTGACTAATATCAGTCCTTCTTATCTTCCTAAAACACCCAATTGTCCTCACAAACAATTAGTTGTTTCATCTGTAACTGTAGCAATTTAATTGTGTATTCATAAGCTTTGGAGGTCATGAAACAAGCAAGTGGAAACTTTGAGAAATGGAAAGAGGACTGTACTGAGAGACCATGTTTCAGTATTGCTTCTTTTCATAGACACTGTGCAGTAAGCTGTGGAGATGGATTTTGGTAACTAATGACGAGACGAATTCAGCCCTATTAGACTAAGTATGATGGTAGCATGGTGAAAGACAGGAACTCTGTCCATTGTGTTAGTAGGTAAATTGAAAGGCAGCTGTGGAACATGCTCTCACCTTCTTCCCAGGTGAGTGAGCTTGTTACCAATCTGGTGGAAAACTGTTTAAAAAGGCAGCGTGCACTTAAAGGTTGATAGTAAGCCAGAGGCAACTACTGTTGGCAGTGGGCTTGCAAGCAGATCAGCAGGGAGCCTTTTTCTATTTCTCTAGAAAGTCTACGGCTGTTGCATGAAGGCAGAATCTTCCTGGTGTTGTCAGGGCTAGGGAGAGATTTGAAGACGGAGGACTAATTACGGCCTGAGGTTTGCCTTCTTTCTCACACAGATAGATCCTAAATAAAACCAAAGGTTTTTCCTCATACTATCACCAGTATAAGAGGAAGACCAGTGTGTAATCCTTCGGTAGATTAAAAGACCAGAATCTTCATTACTAGTTTATCTCTGTGGTTTAGTGCTTTAATGGTCAATTCTTTAGTAGGTTCGCTAGAAATGTGTAAGGTATGTTGCATCTTCCCTGCTCTTCCCCATCTGTCAATTAGGTCCTATCCTACACAAATTACAGGTAACCTCTCTGCATAAACACAATGCATAGCACTTTATGTCACGTAATATGAATGACCGTGAAGGCTTAATGTGAAATATTTGTACTATATTCTGAATTTGAAGAGCAAAATAGTTTAAAAACATGATCATGTTAAGCCTTAGACCTATTCAGAGGTTTTTGTTTTGCCCACTTTAAGGATTCCTTTTTAGGGATGAGTAGTTTATTTCAGTATCCCCACCTAGAAGGGGGTTTATTTTACCTCCTTAAAGAGTATCAGAGCTTCCTTAGAACAAAATCAGTACTGCCTGTTTAGGATTATTACGTTGCTAAACAGCCTGTGCTACATAATGTTATAGTCTTACAAATTTCAATTTAGGATAATGATACCAAATACGTCTGGTGGTTTGGTTTTTTTCATGTGTTAAAGGCCTATTCCAACTCTTTAGGGGTATGTCTGACTTTTGCTCAGCCTTATAAGTTTCCAGTTTTCACATTACTTTCTTGTCCTGAATTGTTGAATGAGGATATGGGTTTTGTAGGTGTGTCTTCTTACTTCTTTTGGTTTAAGTATCTGTTTTTAAATGGTAATGTTAACAGGATATGTTGAATGAAGAATAAACTGAAGATTTTGATTAATACTGATGTTGGATTGGAGCATGTATTCTGTTTTTACTAAAGAAAAAACTGTCTTAAATTTCTATTACTGCTGAGTAAAAACAGACACTAAGCCTCTTTTGATGGCAAGTTGGGTTTCTCAGATGAGGAAAATGTTGGATAGTCTGATTATTGTTTTGGGCTTGTTTTTTCAAACTGAAAACTTCTAAGGAAAAAAACCCAGCTTGTACCGAAAGGGCTTGATTCAATGGTATTAGACTTTTGACAATAAACCATGAAGTGTACAATGGCCATCTGCTTTGTGAGATTTTTATTCAAGATATCTTATGCCTGTATTCTGGATTCTCAGCCAATTTATGAGTTCATTTTGAGGCAGACATTTTGGGGGGAGTGTGTGCTTTTTTTTTTTTTTTGTCTAAGTTAGTGAACAGAATGACTGGATTATTTGCAGTTTAGAGTATTAAATTCCTCATGACTTCATATCTGATCTCTACTGTCTCTTTACATAGTGTTTTATACCCCAAAAGGCTACTATGAATTCTCACTTACAATTAGAACCAGTGCTCATCCATGGTTTTGACACATGTATATTTTTGTTTATTTACTCCCTCTTGAATCTTCCTGGACATTATCTGCACCTCTTCTGTTTGACACCTGTGTTCTGAGATTCTACTCCGTGTCCTTCTCTGCTTCTGGCTCTTGCAGAATATTTTCTGCTTCCTTTCCTCACTACTTCAGCAGGAATTAGTTCTTTTATCTGTTTTCCTTTCCTGCCTTCCCTTCAAAACAACTTGAATTCTTTTGAGGTCTGCCAATATCTGGTTATCACAAGTTTGCCTTCTAGAGAATATGCAGAGTTGATGAATATTTTAAGACAGCAAATGTCTTTTGACTTAAACAGTGGCTTGTATTTCATGTACAGGAAGTCTCTTTTGATAGGATATTTCGTATGGAATATCCGCCTGTCAGTTAACTATTTCTGAGCATCATGGCTGGCTATACAAAGCATTATCAGCTGGCCTGCAGTAATTTGTCTTCTGGGTTTCTATATACGCAGAGCCACTGGTTGTGACTGCTTGTTCCAATCTGTTGTCTTACCTTAATATTGCTGAAAGAGCTCTCAGAAACTTTACCATGATGTTTTCCAACTCCAAATTGAAAAGCGGTGTTTCACTCTTCTCCTTGCTCTATCTTTTGCTTTTAATACCATCAGCATAGTGTTCCTGAAATATCACATTCATTCTCTTAGTTTATATGACTGATGTTTGATTTTCTAGATCTCGAATGACTCTTCCATCAGAAGACTGCTTTTTTTTATCTGACTAATCTCACTTTCTAACAGAAATTTAGCTTCACCCTCTGATTACAAATTATATTTGCCTTTAGATCAGAGATCTGTGTCCTTGTCAATTCTGAAATCTTACTCCATCACTTAGTATCACATAAATAGGCTGCAGAAACATGCGTAAAACCTGAGGTCTGTCATCTACAATCTTTCTTGTTACTGTAGAGAATCTGTGCTGTCACTCTGTCTGCCATTCACTTTCACAGTCAAGGTATTATTCTTTAGTGAAATCCTTTCCTGAGACTGCATATTTAGGTGATGTCTAACCATTACCTTTCTTTTTCTTTCTCTTTTTTTTTTCTTCACAGCTGGCTACTAGCTATCTAGACCAGTAGTGTCTGGCTCGCAGAAAATTGTCATATGCCTTTTTATATACCCAGTCCCACTGGTCGTGATGTGTCTCTTTTTTGTGAGAGGGGAGAAATTACTGAATTATTTTGGATTGAAAGCCAAATCTATTGCCTAACTGACTTTTAAACACTGTCAGTTCATTCTGTTATAATACAACTTTCCTTATTCAGCTGCATAGATATGCTTTTCTCCAGGCTGTCCTTATTTTGTCTTAGTTTCTAGGACATCCATTTTGCAGACACTGAAAGATTGGAGTCTTTTTGTGCTTGTACTTAGTGCAAAATGCAGCTTCCAAAACAGTTCATGGGGCCACTGTTTGATGCCACCACCCTTTCATTAGTGTCTTTCCACTTGCTCCCATTCTGTAGTAGTACCCAGGTTGCTTGGCTTTGTTTTCATAGCACTTTCTAGCTGGTTCTTGTGTTTCATTTAATTTTTGAAGTTTGTTTCCTTCTGTCAAAAGTGAACTAGAATAAAAATGCAGTGATATAAATGCAGTTATATTCCTATTATAGAAAGCACAGTAAGTACTAGTAAATGTGCTACTGAAATTTTTAAAAGTAGACTAGGCTTAGAACAGTGTGGATTTGGGGAAGTGGAGGGAAACACAGGGAAACAATTAGGCAGCACTGATCAGTACGATCTCAGCATATTAGCTGTCTGATTTGAGATGCCAGACACTTTTGTAAGTCTTGTTGTTATTGCTTGTGGACTAGGTGTTTTGGCTTCATCCCGACTTTTAAGTGGGCACTTGGTTAATATTTGGAGCTTCATGATACACAAGTATGTGTTTATTTGTTGTTGCATAGCTGATTGCTACATTTCCATCAGAAAAATTTCCTAGCCATAACTTTCATTTTCACAATATTGAGAATCGGCTTAAGGATTCCAGTAAGCTTTAATGCAAAGCATGAACTTGGTCCCAAGTTACTTTTTTTTATATATCTGAGCTGGATTGGCCATGACTCTTGCTGGAACAGCAATACTAACAGATGTTATCCCCTGTGTAATTTCCAAAGACAGCCACATTGGTTGACACTTTCAAATAATAAAACCCAAACCAGTCATGTTAAGGTATTAGCCATCTTAATATTGAGTAACACAGCTATGTAGAGGGAGAGGGGTTTTCTTTATGTCTGCTCATAGAAACTACAGGGAAATGATTGCAGCAGTAAATTACTTTGGGGACAGTAATCATGTGTGCTGTCAGACTTATGGAATGACATAATAAAAAGTTCTCAGTAGTCATTCCTGGTTTTCTGACACAAATAAATAAAGCATATTCTTATTCTATATAGCAGCTGCCATACACTTGTGCAGCTGTGAATATACTTCTTAAGGTAAATTTTTCTTTTTTTCTGACATAGCGATGATCTATTAGGACTCAGAGTAACCAGAGATCTGTGGCTATACTTGTGGGGGGTTTGCTGCTTTTTACTGTTACATCCAGGTTTTACTGAAATATTGCCCAGATTTGATCTCTGAAATGAGAGGTTTCTATTGTCTTCTGTTAATTTCCTGATGCTAGCTGTTGTCAGTGAAGATTCCAGATTAAATAGCCCATTTCTATATTTATGTGACTGGTATGTCGATCAGAAAATTAATTTGGCTTCCAAAATACTATTCTAGCTTAGAAAAGAAACTGATCCTGTTCAGAGCAGACAGGATTTTTATTTTTTTTTAAACACCAACCAAGATTATATATAGTTCTTTGTTTTGGTTGGCTGTGTCACTTATTAAGCCGTAGCATTTCTCTCTCAAAGCCACAACCTCAAGAGCTGTAATATGAACTAAATTCAAGTTTTATCGTTCACATTTTATTTCCGGTCTACAAGGAAGAGAATTATTTAAATACTGAGAAACAGCTGTTTTTCCCTGCTTCCCATTGTGGGGCAAATGATCTGTAATTCATTGGACATAAAGGATGGTTATCAGAGAGAATTTAATCTGAACAGAATAAATCTTGCAGAAAGTTTACAATTCTGGAATATTGCAGTAACTGAACTTGAGGTGTCTCTGCAGTTGTTTTCTTAACATCTGTAGGAGAAGGGCAAGAGAGTAGTACATCCAAACAGCATGCCTAAGAAAGGAATGTAAATTATCCTTTCTGTTTATTTGCCTTTAGAGCTTGTCTGCTAATGTTCTTAGCATTCAGATACCACTATGAAAGGCACATTATAAATAATATAATACCTTTTCAGAGTTTTAGTCAAAATAGAATGTGTCCTCAGTTACCCTTTTGAAATTTGTTCGAATGCTACTATTACATAAAAGCATAAAAGACCAAATTAACAACAGAGACTTGGAAAGCTGTTGAATTTATCAATTTTTAATGAAATGGGGGACTTTTGTGTTTAGTAAGGCCCATTACTCATAAGAAAATGACATAGAAAAATCACATTCAGAGGAAGAGCCTGGTTGTTGCTATAAGATAGGTGGAGAATTTCCGGTTCATACTTAACACTAATGCCCTATGTGTTTTGCCAGGCTATGTGTGTTGAACTGGAAAAGGTTTGTAACGGTTAATACTGGAACAATTTATCCACAGTACTTGGATTGATGCTGGCATAATGTACTCAAGCACACGTTGAATGAACTTAGCTGTGCCATTTCAACAAGCTCGTGTCTTTAGATTACAAAGAAATAGGTGCTACTTGACCTTACACAAGATGCTTTGCTGTTCTTGTTTTTTCTAGTTTTGGAATGGAGAGAATACTCTTTCTCTGTAAGTCTTACAATACTCTGAAAGCTGGTATAATTATGCAGAACTGCTGTCATGGCCAACATAAAATAGTTAGACATGAGATGAAGAGAAATACCATATTATTCAAAGAGTCCAGTTCCTCAGTCTTCCAGCTCTTCGATACAGACAACAAACTCAAACTCCAGGACAACTTGTGTTACATTTGAGAGTGTAAGATAGCCCTCTGGCCGCCCACCTCAACAGCAGTTCATATCAAAGTGAATAATTCATTGAGGGGTTTTATTTTGCATAGTGGAGCCTTCTTCAGTAAGGATGACAATCTTGACTGGCACCTGGTGCATTTCTAAAGAGGCAGCACAGACTCTTCAGAGCAAGGAGAGAATATGCAATAGAACTTTCAAGACTAGCCTGAACTGGCCATGGGAATATCTTCATTGGAGGGAGGAGTGGCAATTTAGTAAACTGTCCTGTTGGCCAAACATGTGAACTAATCACTGGCTGCTAATTTAGGATGTCAGTTAGAGTACTTGTTTATGAGAGTATTGGTGTCTAGGAAAAAAATGGGTTGGTAACTTTTGTCCTGGAGTGAAAGAAGTGTATCTCTCATAAGTTCCTCAACTGCTACAGAAAAAATACATTTACAAACTGCAGCTTTGGTGTCAACTCCTTATTGCTCGCTTGGCTTTCTGCTTTACCCCTGACTAGTCTGAAAATAAAGCATCTTGTAAAATCTGGAAAGTACCATCTTGTCCTTACCATATTGTCCAGGAAAGCAGCTCTTGTTTGTTAGTGGGTATTTTTGGTTGGGTTTGTCTTGGGGGCCGGAGAGGAGAAAGTTGGATGTTTTCCAAGGTTCTTAAGACCTGAAACGGTCTCCTATGTAAAACTAAGAAGGTAAAGAAGCAAAGACTAAATTGCTTGCATGTTGGAAGTGAGACACTATTACAAATTGTTGTAAGGTAGAAGTTGACTCTGCACAGTTTTCAACAGTTACCATTTCAGTTAAAACTCTGCATACCTGTGAAAAGTATGTGAGGTTAGTAATACAGATGTTAAACACAATCCATAGCAATTTGTCTTTCTCCTTACTCTTAGCAGCTAATGAAATGGAAGTTGTTTACATCAGAAGTTGAGCTGTATGTATGTTAACGGGGTTGGTATTTTCCTACCAAGTACAGAATGTCAGTCAAATTCTAGCAACCTGCCAGCATGCGAGGCAAGTTCATGGCTTTAGTTAGCTCCCAAACTTCATCGCTTACAGATTAAATATCTAAGCCTCTAAATTCTGGTCAACCACAGGTACCTCGGGCAATTAATCACAGGTTTTATAGAGTTAGGTGCCATTCTCATAACAATTTTATAAAAAATTAACAAAAGCCTATCCTATGCAATGTAATAGTAGGATAAAATGTACTCTAATCCATGCTCCCTTCAGTCCACCAGCATGAATGCAATTCAGCTGATTATATATTGTCTATCCTTAACTTCTAGCTATATTCTTTTTATTTTTACTGTGTAATTATATTCTGTTCATTGCACATTCTTGGACAATGTAGTCCCTTTTGTACCAGAACTGTAAAGCACGGGGTCATTTCATGATATGGAGCAGGCAGACACAAGCTTGCTGTGCCTGTGCCTTGTGCCAGATGGATGCAGTCCAGCTCCAAATGGAAGCTGTGAAATGCAGAGATGAACCTCAGCTAGCACACCCTTTTGAGAGGCATATTTCAGGGCATACAGGCACATTAGGATGATGCTGGCTTACAACATGGACCTGCAAATGCATGGTCTGCTGTGCATAAAAGCCAAGGTCTGAACTTACATAAGTCTTTTTTCTACTGTTGGGACAAGGCCAGTATGCAAGGTGAATTTCTGCTTTGCCTCGTTCAATGTCAATAAGTGTTAATCTTAGAACATCCTCCCCTCCCTATTATAAATTCTTTCACAACTGAGAGATGCTGTTGCAGATTTGAACTGATGTGATTATGGTTTTTACCAAAGGTTTAACATAGCCCTTGGAAGACATACCCTGTAAGTAAGCAGATTTCCAAAAGAGAGGTAGTGCAAAGGATCATTAGAAAATCTAGCTCCATTGAATTGCATTGAGTTGTGTCCAGCTGTCCTAATACAGCTATTTCTTCAAGTAAACTCACAAGAACTTCACTTTAGTGGGATCAGAAGTGCCTGATGTTTTTCTGAAGTGTGTGTGGTTTTGAGTCATCAACTGTTTTTTCCAGCATACGTTAGTTATTAGTCCATCTCCACCTGCTTGCAAGAAAAGTTCTTAAAACCTGACTGAATAACAGTATCTTAAGTACAAAGCTTAAGCTGGATTGGGCTAACTGACACAACTAAGATATAACTTTAATTTATTTGGTGTCACTGTTCCTCTTCCCTCTCTAAGAGGATACAATTGAGAGGGAACATAGAAGATATTTATAAAACTGAGTGACATTAATTCAATTTCATGTTAAACCTTTAATTCTTGTTTAGGTTTATTTGGGTCTGAGCATGGGTTGTTTTATAAACTTAAGTTCTAGTTTAACTGAAATAGTTTAGGAATGTATGGTATTCATCAGAGGGAGCAGCTGTGTTCTCCTTTTGAAGGAACAGAGAAGCGGCTGCTGAGATTTTGATGCCGTTTGTCCAATACCACAGCTTGGGCATGAGGAACTGAAAATTGTGGGGCCTGCAAAGAATGCTTCCTACCATGCAAGCGAGAATGAACTTAGTATTCTTTCTTCAGCTATCCAACTGCTACTAATGAGCTTTATCTTTGCAAAGTATTATGTATGAAGGATAGTCCCTTATGAAATGTCATTTGAAGTGATGTTAAATGTGTACTTACTTGACAGCACTTCTTTCAATTCCGCTGTCACATGCAAGCATAATGAATCACTTCACCAAATGAAGTTTCATAATCAACTCAGTTTTCTTTTTAAATATAATGTTTTATAATATGGAAAATATTTATATAACCCCTGCACTCATCAGTGTGCACTTAGCAGCAGTGCTTCATGTGCCTTTTGCACAGGAAGAACAAATACAATTCTGTCCCAGAGACAGAGCAAGAAAGGTGATTAACAAGTGGTGACAGAAATGCCATCAGGCCTGGAAGAATTAAAATATCGCAGAGAAACCAGAACTTTCCAGTGTTGGGCACTGAAACGGAGTGTCTGCAATCAGTGACTGCAGAAAGAAGATAGGTGTAGTGACTTTGCGTGTCCTTACGTATGCAGTTGGAAGACTTCCAGTCAAACACAAGTAGCAAGACTTCACGCTGATTTACTTTTTACCAAGTTCCGATAACCTCTGGAGCTCAGTGCCATAAAAAACTTGGTGTCAAAAGTGTGTCCTTGAGCAAAACTTTGCTCTGGAGCAGATACTGCAAATTAACAAGCGGGACAGGTTGTTCAATAGGCTGATGCTTTGACTCCTGCGAAAGCATGATTTAACGGGAACTTATTAAACATATACTAGTTTTATATAATTATGTGTAAAGTTTTATTAAAAGGAATTTTAATAGATGTTGCTAGTATTTCTTATATAATGCAGAAGACACGGTACTATTCATTGGAAACGACTGTTCAGCCCTGCGGCCTAGAAAGCGGAGCTCCTTAGCGAGCATGGCGTACTTTCCCTGCCCTGTGCTGCAGTAAAGAGACGGACGACCGGGAGGAGGGCAGCGGGCCCGGGGCGCAAGGATGCTCCGCAACCCCACGGCAGCGACCCGGTGCCCCGCGGGCGCCCCCGGCTGCGCCCAGCCTAGCCCCGCCCCGCCGCGCCCGAGCCTCTGCCGCCCTCTGGCGGCCGAAGCGCGGCGTCACAGGGTGCTTGCGGCGGGCTCGGTCCAAGGGGAGGCCCGGCTGCTCTGGGCTCGGTCCAGACGGGCCTGACCCCCGCCCCCAAGGGTGGGGTTTTCCCGTGGGCAACGTTGTTCCGTTGGTTGGCTGTAGGAGGTGGCAGCTGCTTGGCGCCTACGGCCTGTCCTCGGTGGGGACTGTTCCTGCTGGGTGGCGTTCCAGCCAAGAAACCGAGATTAGGAGACCATGGTTCAGGCTTGGCCACTTCCTGGCACACCCGTGTCTGTGTATCTGATTCTGAGGACACCACACTGTTGTCCCAGCTTTGACTGCATAACATTTCTGTTACTATGATAATTGTAGCAGCAGTAATAAGGTATGCACTTAAGTGTCTCCAGAATGCAGTCTGGATTGGACTTTAGGAAAAAGTACCTCACTGAGAGGGCAGTAGGTCACTGGAACAGGCTCCCTGGGGAAGTAGTCACAGCACCAAACCTGTCAGAATTCAAGGACCATCTGGATGACGCTCTTAGTTTAGTGTTAGGTAGCCCTACAAGGAGGAGAGAGTTGGACTCAATGGTCGTAGTGTGCCCCTTCTGACTTGAGATAATCTGTGATTCTATTCCAAGTTCAAATCAAAGGTGTTTCTCCCCTCTTACAGCAGAAATGGAAAGAGGGCTGTCACAAATGTAGCAGAGGTAACTTGAAGAAGGTTCCAGTGTCAGGTCTGACTGGTGTAACCACATGGTACAAATTAGATAAACTAGAAGGTAGATGTTTTTTTGCATGGCTGCCAGGTGTGCGTTTGTTCTAACAAACAAGTTTTTACCTCATAGCCTTGTATAGGTGTGATACGGCTCCACATAGAACATGATGAGAAGGCAAGCAGTAATTGGAACAGAAATGGTGCCAGAAGCAAGCCAGTAGCCAATGACAGAATAACAGGGCAACAATATATGTGTGTATATATATATATATGTATTTATATATAGGTAGATAGTTATATATAAAACCAGAATCCCCAAGTGCCTGTCACTGCAGCCTTTCTTATTTTTAATCTTAAATTAGAGGAAAAACAAGTTTAAAATACTTTTTTTTTTTTTTTTAAGCTGTCACTCTAGAAAGAGTAATGCAGGAATTTCCTGACCAAGATTTTCTAGTCACATCACTCACAGGAGTGTCACGGCCGGGTGAGGGAGTCTTCACAGTTCATTCACAGTTTTGTAGGTCAAAACCACTAAGCATGTTGCACTACACCTGTCTGATGATACTATGGCAAAAAAACTCTGTCCTTGCGAGAAGGTTACAGTGGTTTATGCTCCTGTGCTGCTTAGGTGTTGGCTGAATCTCTCTTTTGAAATGCATAGGCTGCACAGCTGACTATCACACAGCAATGTGTAGAGTGTTCCTTGGTTCTGTGCTTATAAGTTGTGAAACGTCCATAACTACCTCGCAGTTAAGGTGAGGATTACTTACTGAAAAGCCTCTGAAATCAAAGCAGGGGTTCCCTGAAGTTCTGTTTGTTGATTTGGTTATGTGGGGGTTTTTTTTACCAGAAGAAATGGAACTTTGTCCATGCAGTGTCTGTACCAACACTAAGGGAATATTTTCATGAATGTGGGCAAAGTGAGAGAGCGATGGATAATTCAGCTAATTTTAAGGGATGAAAACAGGAGATTACAAAGGCAGATGCTTTCTTTTATGGGGAGAGCATGTTTGTGGTAACATGTTTTATAAGCTGTCAAAAATGGTATGTCTGGTTGGGCTTAAATGCACTTCAAAAAGTTGTAGGAGAATTACAACAGCATCCTCCACTGTAGGGAGAGAAAGTAGTTGAAGGAACTGCAGGGAGCAAAAAGAGATGCGAGTCTTTAAATGGGGTGGCAGGAGTGGGAATTCTTCTCTTTCTTACCATATGTTCCATGACAGGGATTTCTGAAGTTGTAGTCCCTGTGTGCAACTGGATCCTGTATTAAGAAATTTCCCAGTACTCTAACATCTTCAGTTGACAAGAACCAATATTGGTTTGTCTGTTCTTCATGTGAAGTTTTAACTCACCAAAACAGGTTGTTTGCTTTTGCCCTGAAAGCCTGTGGTTTTAATCCCTAATCCTGGGATTTGATTAAAACCTAAGCATGAAGGTTTTTTTTTCTTTCTGGTGCTTGGTTGCCAGAGGCTCTTAGAGTGGCCATGACCAATAGCTTGGTGAGTTGGGCCAGAGGTGTTGACTTCTGAGGCACTTTGTTTGCCTGGCACACCAGTCAGCAAGAGTGTATCATGCCATGGGAGTACAGTGGACCTGCCCAGGCAGAGATTGTACCCATTTTGGAGCTGTATGCGCTGTCACTGTGTCAGCAACCTGTCAGTACAACTTGGAGGTGTGCAGCTCTGTGCTGCCTCTGTGCTTGAGTGGGAGCTGCAGTCTGGCCACGGTACAACCCCACTTTCTCCAGAAGCCCAGGTCCTTCTGCATTGCGCTTTCTTGTGCAGTGCAGGCATAGTGAATAGTCCAAAGAATAGAAATCCTTTTATTACCCTTGAATATGTAACAATATAGTTTGAGACTTGTAAAAATGTCTCGGATCAATAAAAATGAGTGAAGCTTAAAGATGTGTGTTGTTTTTAAGAGACAAAAAGGGTCCTATGGAATCCTTTGTCATACTAGGATTTCTTGTTCTTTTACCTGGGATGTAATAGCAAGATTTCTTGATTGTTATTGTTGGCCTTTTTTTTTAATGCTGGGGGGGGTTTTTTTTGTGTGTGTGTGGTTTCTTTTTATTATTTTGCATGTGTGTCAGAAGAACAATTTTGCTGCCAGAATATTCCAGAAAAACAGCAGAAATTTAACCAAAATGAGGTTGTGGAATACTGATTGCACTGCTGTGTAATGATGTAGGAACTAAATGCTATTTCTGTGGTGGTATTGGCCTTGCATGACCAACAGACGCATAGACCTTCTTGGCAAGCAAAGTAAGCCTTTCAGTTATCATGAGAAGCAGATCTGTGGGTTGGCAATGCATTATTGCAAGTACTACTTGCTTCAAACACATGCCCTTGAATAATGGAAAGTTTACCAATGGATTATTATTTTTTAAGCTGTATGTTATTTAATCAGGGGGTTATATACTGCCAGGATGTCATTTAGGCCTCCTAGGCAATTCTGTAGTGGAATTTACTGAACTTCAACGCATCACAGAATCGCCCAGGCTGACTACAGGAAGTATTCCTTCTAATAGATCTTTTTGTTGAGCCACTACACTCTCAAACTGAGAGGAAAAAAGTTAGTGGCCAGTCTGGACAAGAAGCTCAGCTTTTCTGGAATAGGATTGAGTTTTTACTACTTGTATGGCCATCAGAGACCCACTTTTCCCTCTCCTCTCAGCTGCCTCTCAAAGGATACAAGTGCAGCTTTGAAGCTGATGGAAAGAAAATGCCCCCCAAAAATATGTGCTAAAAGAAAAAAGAAAAATCAGCAATAGGATTTGCTCTTTTTACTCAGGCTGCTGAAAGCTATGAACATGTTATAATTAACAGCTCACATATCCTATCTTCTTGGGCTTTAGGAGAGACAGTTATGACTCAAGTTCTCATGGCAGCATTTGCACTGCAATAAATCCTTGCGATTTAGACTTGTGCAGGTTTATTCACATCACTTGTCCAAGTCCAGCATGCCAGCTCTCATCTCCCCCGCACACACACACTCACCCCCTGCTATAATTAGCTCAGCAGCAACAGGTTTTTTTGACCTTAGATGTTCATTTGATCCTCATCAACACAAATGCAATAATTTAGTTGGACTGCATGGAGCCCAACGAGTAGGATGAATAGTCCTTGCTGCACTTAAAAGGAAAAGCAGCATATGGGTGAGCAGGAGGCTCCCAGCTAATGGAAAGTATATACTACAATAATCCTAAAATGACCTTCCTTCCAACAGATTAGAGCATTGTTTGGAGAAATGAGGAGCTCCCATTTTTCGTGTGATCTGACCATCTCTTCCTTCTTTAATATATACATTTGCTCTTTACAGACTTTCCTCTTCTAGGTAGCAAAATGTGATTCTTGGAAGTAAATTTACAGTCCTTTTTTGGTATCCCAATTTAAATAATGCAAACGTGGATCAAGAATTAATGAACATATTTAAAAGAAATTACATTCAAACTTTGCCTATCTGCTCTGTGATCTAAGGGCCTGTCCTCTGCAAGGTCTGAAACATTCACCATCTAATGAAGTGACGTGAGGAGTAGGAAGAATAAGAAGAATTTAAGTTTAACATTTGTATCAAACTGGTCACTACCATTTTGTTTGCAAAAGGATGCCATTGTTAGTTTTTAAAAAACAGACAAGCAAACCAAGCTTCCTTCATGGTGTCAAATGGGTTATGGATAGTAATTTAGCTCTTCTCTGTTGCAAAATGATGAACAGCTTTGTTTTCCTTCTAACAACATTCAAAGGATCAATCAGTGATATGCATTTTCCAGTCAGACTTTTTCTGTTGCGGAGTTTGAGTACAAAGTGGCAGCTTTCCCTAAACTAGCTGTAGTTACATCTTGGAGATGTCTTTCCCTCCTCAAAGGCTTCAGTGGAGGACTGAAAGAGACATTTTTTTTTTCCTCTATAATTTAGGTTGCTCTGAGATAATATAAACACATGGTAGGTTTCTTGAGATGTTGAATTCATTACTCACCTAGCCTTGCTGAGGACCATGATGTGTCTTCAAGTAATAATGGGGTAGGTGATAGTAAAAGTTAGGAACTTTCTTCTTTCCACTTTTCCCTTCATTGTGTATCATCCTGTGATGTAAATTAATTAAATGAACACTGCATCTCCATATTTCTCTGGGAAACTGGCTTTTCCTCTTGTATGTAATATAGCATTTGTTTAAATTTTTCTTGAAGGTTTTCCGTAGCAATTTAGAAGTAACAATCTAGAGGTAACAGTCTGTGGTCTGTGCTTAAAGCAGTAGATACTGACTACTTCCCTGAATTTTGCCTTCCCTGATGCATCCAAACTTGTGCTATTTCCTAACTAAAATAATATCTGGTTCTTCGAAGTGCAGGTACCCTATCTAATGCACTTCTAGGGCACAATGATAACACTCAAAAACATAAGACTTTTTATTATAATTATTATTTATAGAAGTATAGAAGTTAATTACCTGGGGAAGCTGGAGTGAAAAAACATCGCAATTTCTCAGTTAAGTACCAGCCCAGAAATTCCAGCAGAGTTAACTGTGTGCTGCAGGTTATCTGCTTAAATACATTTGGCAGTGAAGGAGTAGATGCAGTGTCGGAAAGGCAGGTGAACGTTTCCCTGTGGTCCAAAATGTGGAGTTCAGGTAGTGAAGTATAACCTTCATGAGCTATGTTCTGTATACACACATCAAAAATTTCTCAGAGATTGTGCTTTAAAATTGTTCAAATTTGATAAAGTCGTGTTGTTCTGAGCTACCACAAATTTTTATTCAACCTGAAGTAGTATGATAGATTCAAACTTCATGTCTGCAGAGTTGCTCTCACTTAACTTCTTTCCTCAAGGTTACTCAATTCAAGACTAAACTGAAAGAAGGAGTCTCTTTCACTTCAGTTACTTTGACTCTTTCTAGCTTGTATTAGTAATTGATTCAAATTATTTTTTTTTAATTTATTTTAGACAGAAGTTTCTGTCAGTAAGACCAAAATACTCTTAATACTGTTAGGGTATAACGAAGTATTTTACTGTCACAAAGATTTATCTGTATTTGTCCTATTACCTTCCTAATAGCCAAAAACTGTCATTCCCGTATGACAAACTGGAGGACTGGTATGTGTTATGTCAAACAGTCCTATACATAGAAGTCTTTTAGGCCTTCTGAGCTATGTTTGCTTTTGAGTCTGTTATCTTTCCTTTTTGTCCCAAAAAGTGAAAGGGGAGAGAGAAGCACAAAAGGTGAAAAGAAAGAAAATAGCAAGAGACTTTCTACACAGAACTCATGGAGAAGGTTCAAGTCAACAAGCCTTCTTTAATCTAATGGTTTAAGTGTACTGTTAAAAGTAGTCTCATATGCTTTCCAAGCAGCCATAACATGTTGCTGGAAAGGCATCAACTGATTAACTAATATGCAGATCAGTTGCATTCCAGCACGCGTCTTTCAGTCTCACAGTTGCTTAGTCAGGTGGCAGTCTATTTTTATCCAGGGTCTGTCGCCAAATGAGATAAAGGGGCTCATCTCACTGACAGGAAAGCTTAAATTTTTCCAGGCCTGTTGGGAAAGCATTCTGGTAATAAGGGGAAATCTTGCAATGTGCCATTTCCCAAACACAGGGCTGACAGGAGGTAAGGCTCTTAAAGAAATGGATCAGCTCTCTTTACTCAGAAGCTGTGCAGGAACAATAAACCATCTGCTCTCCTGATTGTCCTTAAAGGATAAATTAAAATTAAAGACAAGTTTGGCCAGGTTTTCTCCTTTGTTCTTTCTAATAAGCTCTTTAACTGCTAGTTCAGCATGCAGTTTTTAAGACAACAATAATTAGTGATGCCACTTGATATCTTGCTAGATACTGACAACGTGGTTAATGAGACACAAGGTGAAATGCCTGGGAAGGTGAACAGTATAAATGCAGAGACTTTTCTATACGTAACTTGGAGGAGAGGTAATACGTGTCTAGTAGGTGACATGATCTTTCATAAATCTTTATTTGTCCTCCACAATTAGGGTTTGAAGGGCTTCTCTGTTTTGCTTTATCTTTATTGCTGGCCAGATTTGTTGGGTTTGCTGGGTTGTAGTTTTGCTCTTTTACTTTAATTCATTTGTACAGCTCTTTCTCAAGTGCTTAATTGTCCTCTTGAGCACCCAGATGAGACACTGACGTTATCCCTGTCTAATTATCAGAGAAGCAAAATTAATGGCTTGAGAAACAGGTGTACACATCACGAATCTGAGAGAGCTGAGTACTTCTGTTGATTCTAGTGGAGAGGAACCAGGACTTCCAGAATTCCAGATATTTAGTAATTGCAGTAGGAAGTAACTTGCCTAAGGTAACGTAGACAGCATCTGACAGAGCTAGCAATGTGGCCCAGAGCAGAGACAATTTAACATTATTATGAAAACTAAACATACAAGGCCAGGGGTAATTTCAGAATATGAGAATGTGTGTTTGTGTATCTGTGTGTATATATTTGTATAAGACTAGGAACGGGGTATAGTTCTCTGTGTTATTACAAAGATAAAATTCCTTTTCTTACCTTCTCTGTTTTTCTTAGGTTTTGGTAAGTTTGGATTGGTAGTTTTTTTAAGTTAGCAGCAGTAATTGGGTCAGTCTGTTGGGTAGGTAGGTTTCCTACTGGGGAAGCACATCTGTTTGTGGGGTTGGGATGGGGAATGGTTCAAGTGGCTCAAAGAGCCCATTGTAAGAAGGACAAGGAAATCTCTACAGACAGTTGTGGGCAAGAGTTTTGTACAGGAGGTAGTGCAGTTTGTGGGACAGCAAAGGATAGTGGCACAACATGGGATGGGATAGAGATACAGTGGAGCAATAAAATGGAAGAACAGACAACTGTATTCCTGGAGAAGAGGATGAGCCCTGATAAGAGCTGTGAATGCCGTGAGGGTGGCAGATCAGTGAAGGAATTGTAACTGAAGCTACCATCTAGGGTAACTAAGTAGTACTACACTGAATAGCTCTGAGGAAAAGAGGTGAGTATAGAAAGGCTGGTGGTGACTTTGGTGGCTGTCACAGCCAAGAGTGTTATGGGGCTGGAGTCAGAAATAACCAGGCTGATGAGAGAGATCAGATTCTGTAGGTAATGTGGGGAAAGAAATAGCAGGAATGGGATATATACAGAGAGACAGATGCTGTGATCAGTATCACAAGTGTGGTATCTCTACAGAAGAATCAGATTATTTTTGGCCACATTGTATTGAAAGCCACTACAGTATGTCTGAGAAAAAAAAAAAAAAGGTGTGAAACCCAGGTCAGGATACAGGACTTGATAAAAGATGAATCACAACCCCTTGTGAGTTCCTTTCTGAACAGATTGTGTCATTCATATTTGAGCCATGGGAGTAGATACAATGTTTTGAGGGACAAAGAAGCCTTTGGACCTAACAGAAATAATATGAACCAGTGGGGAAGCTTCCAGCATAATGTGTGTATGTGTGTGTTCATTAACTTTCAGTAGCTTTGTTCCCTTTGGTCCTTCTTTTCACCTCTGTTTCAGAGAACCTAACGGTGCAAAATTGCTGGCTGGAATAGCTCTGTGTACAAAGTTATGCTTTTGTAAGCATGTTACATAGACATCCTGATTTTTATGCCTAGTAAACCTGGTTTCACGTAGGTGATTCTGCACCCTGAGGCTTGTCTATATCATGGTAGTCATGTACAGAATGCAAGGCAGAATCGCCGAAAGCAGATGAGGACAGATGGTGAAGGCTGAAGCAGTATATTAGTTTTGTGTGGTCAGCTGCATTGGGGGTGCAAATGAGGACAAGGTTGAAGTGCACGTGTTCATGCCAAAGGTGCTCATGCTATTGCTGTCAGGTAACTTCAGAGTCGCTATCACATTTTTCTCTGGAAGTTAAATTCAGGCATCCCTGTTTTAGAAAGCTCAGGGGGAGAGTATCTGGGTTTGAGGACTCCAAATGGGAGTGAGTCCAGGATCTGAGCAACCCTTCTGGAACCACTGCGTGATGAAACACAGGAATATTGCTTCTTACTTGTTGTCCCATATTTCTGAAAGTTCACCATCAGGTCACAGGATCTTGTTAAATCCTTTTGTATGCAAGAGGAAGATGCCTCCAGTTTCAGACAGCTTCTCTTATTAGAAGTGCATAACACGCTGGCCACCTTTTAGTCCTTTTCAGTTATAAACTCATGCTGTTGAACTTAGCACTTAGCAATGTGATCAAGGAAAGATGACTGGATATAAGGGTACACAACATAATGTTTACAGTTGAGACACCTGAGATGGAACATGAGAAAATCATGTCAGGGACCATTCAGTGTGCAAGACTCGTTCAAGTCCCACTTTCTGGACAGGGAAAATGAAAGATTATGCGTGTACTGTAAGAAATGCAGCTAAGGGGTGGGAGAAGTTGAGAAAATTAAAAGAGAGAGCAAAGAATCAGGAACTGAGAGAAACTGGGACAGGGAAAATGACAAGAAATAGAGAATATAGTATTAGAGAACTAACCTTTTTTCTGTGAGGGTTTTCTGGTCCATCTAATAACACTGCAGTTGATTGGTTGGTAGTTGTGTGTCATTAAAGAAAAAATTCTTATTTTCAGGTTTTGCTTTATTTATAATTTATTCCCCTCTTCACACCTGGAGACTGAGCTAAAACATGTAAAGTCTAGGTTCACTTATATCAATATTTTTGGTTCATTAATGGATTAAAAGGTTTTGGAGTCCTTCAGACTGTCTTCCTTAGCTAACAAAGAGGATGTCCCAGCCTCAAAATGTATGAAAACAAGCGTGCATGAAAGCATTTTTCTTCCTTGCAGTTTCCCTTCTCTCTAGAGAAGAAGGGAAGAACCCTGGATTTCGGAGTCTGTTTTCCTCAGATATTCCGATAGTTTGAGGTATTTGTAGGAGTCCCACTTAGAGGGCTGTAAGGGAATATTGTAAAATACTGAAGTAAATGGGCAGACAGTTAGTAGCGTTCATATAGAAAGTTGGTTGTGTGTCTACCAGTCAGGTACCAAGCACTCACTGTGACTTTTGCCAGCTATGAAACTGCACCTTAAACATATAGGTCACTGCCAAAAAGATAATTCCCACCATCCCTTGCCTCCCTGCCAGCATTGGCACAAATGAAGCCAGATGGGTGTTCAACTGATGTGATGTAACTAAAATGCTTGTTAGGGCTTGGGCTCTTTGCTGGCTTGGGCTCCTCACTTCAGATGGCACGCAGCTGTGTAACCTCTAGCCATGACACACTGGCAGCAGAAGCACCCAGATGGGCACAGGAAGAAGGTACAAAGTACAGCTTTTAGGTAGGTTTAGCAGGCTCTGCAATTGCACCTGTGTTGCCCAGAGATACCAGGCTGTCTGAACACTTGAATGATCTGTTTTGCCAGTAGGCTCCACTCTGGCTTTGCTGAGAGCTCTTTTGTTGCATGGGTGGTTCCACAGGCTGAGAGTCTTACTCTGAAATTGAAGGTCCAAAAAAGGCAGCATCTGGACAACTCTAATTACAAAGTTAGAGGCAGCTTTCCCTGTAATTAACTACAAAGGTAAATGAAGTGATCAGCACCTAGGTCTGAAAGCTTGCCCTCAAGAATGTTACATACATCCATGATTATGATGATGTATGCTCCTACATGGACCACAAGGCTTCTACAAGTTTACTAAAGGGGTCTTTGCAATGTGCAGGTGAAGCAATGATGAGTTCTCAGTTGATAGTAAGAGCGTTTCTCTGCTTTTTGGGAAGCATGGTCCCAGAGGAGCTGGAAATTGCAGGAAGGTACTGGTAGCTTAAACTGTGCCCTTTCTGTGAAGCAGACAGCTTACTAAACCTCTCAGGAGTTTTGCTCTGGTTTTGTGCAGCCTCCAAAAACCACCTGCTCTGCCTTGCAAATGCCACTACACTCTAGTTTGCACTGGTTTTGTGGGGATGACACAGAATCCCTGGTACCTCCTGTAGCTCCTGATTTACCTTTTGTTGGAGCAGTGCAGGCTTGTGGTGATGTTTTGTGCTCCCTTTTAAAGCAGACTTTGTCCCTTCACCTCTTTTTCAGGAGTCCATCTAGTTTCAACCAGCCTGTAATTCCATTTAAACATGTATCAAATGCCTTTTTTTAGTTTTTCTGTTTTGTGGTGTTCTCCCAGGAAGACACTCTGGAGTAGTGCACCAGCTGACAAAGAGAAGCCATTCATTTTAACGAGAGATGGGAAATTTGTCACGACCGACAAGGAAGGTGTCTGAAAGCAAGGCTTAAATTAAGCAGTCTTGCCTTCTGTCTATGCCACAAATATGCAGAAGAATCTGAAGGACAAAGACTGTGGATTAAAATCTTAAATGGATAAGTGCCAAGCCAATCCTAAAATGGTTTAAGCCTTGTTAGCAGGCAGTGGCTGACTTGACAGCGTCTGGGTCCATGCGCTTTCTGGTCCTTTTGAAATTCTTCAGTAACTGTTCACATGTTGCATTGAGTTTTGAGGAGGGCACTCCTCGAAACCTTGCATATTAATTCACCCGGGACTTCCACTGTGGTTCAGCAGCTGTATAATCAATAGTGTACAAAAACTGGAAGTGAATGGTGGAATTGTTACAGAGACCTAGGTGCACGCTGTGTTTAAAACTAGGGCCAGGAGCTTGGTCAGTTTGAACTAATGCAAACTGTTCTCTGTTGTACCAGACCACTTTTGGCCCTGAAGATTTAGCAACTTAGTAGTCACTGATACGATATTATAGTATGTGTGTATTTGGCAGAAGAAAAATAAAAGCTCAAAAATACGTGGAAAAGTCTAGTAGATGCGCGGAAATTTTCCCTGGAGAGCTCTGCCAGACAGTGCATCCAGACACAGGTGGTCAGACCAAGGAGCTAGCATTACTTGTGTATGAAGAGACAAAATATGATTTGTAGGATGATGTTTCTGGCAGATCTTTTGTTTAAGAAATCTCTCAGTTATTTCTAGCTTTGTTTTACTTGACGTGTTAAATCATACTGATAAAACATTCAAAGGAGGAATTATAGAAAGTCTCAGGTCTATATTACTATGCTTTTTGATCAGTAGTGTTCAAAATGTACATGGGGTATGAAATAAGAATATTTACCTTTTTATTTATTTATTATTTAGAGGCTGCAAAAGAACAGGTGCAGATTTGCCAAGGAAACTTAAGAGATTTCTCTGATGTACTTTGTGCTGCTGGTCATTCTGTGATGTGAAAGTAGCTGCATTAAGCCTTAGCCAAAAAAAACCACTACTTGCTCCAGGATAAAAATAGAGCTTTAAAGAAGGCAAACAAATTATCTTCTTACTGTTCTGGTTTCGAGTTATTCAGAAAAGCTCCCATATGCCACTAACAAAGATAAGGTATTAAGCAGCCAGTAAATTCTGCTATACAAAAAGCGATTTCCACATAAATTGAGAAGAGGAAACCCAGAGAATATTTACGTACCTGTTGCTATTAAATTCAAAAATAATATTAACTGCTTGACACTAACAATAATTTTTTTAAAATATCATTTCTAACTCATAGAAAGAAACTATAGCATGGGATAGCAAACATAAACTGGGTAATTCAAACTTGGACACTACTCTTGAATAAAAAATATAAATGTTCAAATATAGTTACTGAGGTATGGATGCTAATTACTTTAGGCGTCCTTGTTAAGGCTGATATGAGGGCTGCTAAATGTGAAATATTTTATAGCAGTGCTGTCATAACAGTGATGGTCTAAGAATACACTAAACATAAAGTTGGTAGGGAAGGAGAATATTGTTGCATCTACTGCTTCATGAGGCTTGTGGGGGGAGGGAGCAGCAGTTCAGATTTCAGTGTGAAAGCCCTAAATCCTCCTGTTCCTTGAAAAAAAGATTGTTGCTGGAAATATAGTAGATCTTATTTTAATTTCTGATAGTGGGTGGTAGTAGTATTTGGAATGCAGCTGTCCTCACTCCTCACGTAAATAGACTAGTTGTACTGGGGGAAGAGAGGAGTATTCTGGCTCTCTATGATCTCTCTACTGAGAAAGCCAACGAAATTCCAGTTATGGTGGTGGATTTTGTGTGTGAGTGATACAAACACCTGTTTATTTTCCATAAAGTAATAAGTCACCAGATGGTAAAGGTTTTTATCTGTGCTGCTGTAGCTGGATTTGTACCAGTAAGTTGGAGCTGAAAGGTACCATATGGTACTGTTAATCCCTGAAGCATTCGTTATTCCTAAAATAATTTTCAACACCTTTTAGTGTTGACGTTTTTCTTTCATTAATGTCCGTGCTTATTTATGTGGACAATGTTCAGATGAAATGTAGCTTACAGTATTCGGGTTTGTATTCTTTTTATGTGAGTGTTCCTGAGATTCAGTGCCAACTAGAAAATTAACTGTCCTTGGATAGCAAGTTGGGGCTTACCTGAAATGAGTTGGTGGCCTCATTGCAGCCTGTTCTGAGGTTTTCAGACCTTATTTAAAATCACAGAATCATAGAACACCTCCCACTAGACCAGGTTACTCAAAGTCCCATCCAACCTGGCCTTGAACACTTCCAGGGATGAGGCATCCACAGCTTCCCTGGGCAACCTGTTCCAGTGCCTCACCACACTCAGAGTGAAGAATTTCTTCCTAATATCTAATCTAAATCTACCTTATTTCAATTTAAAACTGTTATCCCTCCATCTATCTCTATACTCCCCGATAAAGAGTCCCTCCCCATCATTCCAGTAGGCCCCCTTTAGGTACTGGAAGGCTGCTGTAACGTCTCCCTGGAGCCTTCTCTTCTCCAGGCTGAATAATCCCAACTCTCTCAGCCTGCCTTCATAGAAGAGGTGCTCCAGCCCTCTGATCATTTTTGTCTGGACCCTCTCCAATTGGTCCATGTTCTTTTTATATTGGGGGTCCCAGAGCTGGACACAGTACTCCAGATGGGGTCTCACCAGAGCAGAGGAGAGGGCAGAATAACCTCCCCTGACTTGCTGGCCATGCTTCTTTTGATGCAGCCCAGGATGCCGTTAGCTTTCTGGGTTGCAAGCGTACATTGCTGCCTCATGTTGAGCTTCTTATCAACTGACACCCGCAAGTCCTTCTGCACAACATAGCTCTCAAACCATTCTCTGCCCAGCCTGTGTTTGTGCTTGGGATTGCCCTGACCCTTGTACAGGACCTTGCACTTGGCTTTGTTGAACTTCATGAAGTTTGTATAGGCCTACCTCTCAAGCTTGTCAGGGTTCCTCTGGATGGCATCCCTTCCCTCCAGTGTGTTCACACATCTTCGTGTCATTGGCAAACTTACTGAGGGTGCAATCAATCCCACTGTCCATGTCACTGACAAAGATGTTAAACGGTGCCTGTTGCAATACTGGGTTCCACTGAGCAACTCCACTTGTCACTGGCCTCCACTTGGACATTGAACCGTTTACCACAACTTGTGGAGGGCAACCATCCAGCCATCACTGGTGTTGTCCTATGTGCTCCCTTGCTACAGGTCTGGAGCCAACTTTGCCATGCACAGACTAGCTCCATGCTGGAAGCAGCCTGAGTGGCCTCATAGTCCATGTAGAATAGCTTACCCAAGTAGGGAAATTAACCTACGTTGAACTTCAGTCTGTGCTACCCTGCGGAGGATCTTTATGTGTAGCCCTGGCCTGAATCCAAGCTAAGCTAATAGTCTTCCCTTTTAGTATGATGTTGACTGTTTGTGGTCTGCATGTTATATGGTGACTTTACTGAGCTGACAGTTGCTTGGCAGGCTGTGATTACTTTTGGCTTTCTTGCTGATGCTCAAGAGAACCATGTATGTCCATATGGTATTTTGAAGGGAGCTGGAAATAAGATTTAGTCAGTTGGAGTCAACCAAAAACCTTGTAACTAGAGTAGGCTGATACATCTCTTCTTGCCTCTTGGGATGGAGAACGAGGCTCCAGACATGGCTATTTGTTCACCTTTTGGTGCCATAAAAAGTGGAGAAAGTGTAGTATCTTTGCCCCACATCAACAGGTATAAAGGTGCAGGCTGTCAGCCATGTCCTTAAATTGTAATGAATATGAGAACAGCTTTATACATTTGGCACCTTAAATAGTCAAATGATCAATGAAACAATCCTGTATCTTAGTGAAATCCTCTGCTACATTTTGATATAAAAACAAAACAAAACTCTCTACACTTGCTTTAGAAAGCAGAAAAATTGGAAATGAAGACATGACTGGCTTGATAGGAGGACATTCTGTTCTCAGCCTCTAAATAAAAGAAATTTAGAGTCAGAGTGGTATCTGGAAGCTGCTCCAGATAAAAGTTTTGCCATGGTGGCATGCAGGATTGGAGTTTGGGGGTAGGTGTCTAAGTAGGCAGTAATTATGGATAAAGGATAATAAAAATAGAAAAGTTCATCTGGGAAGTTAAAGAAGGACAGCTTATGCTTTGAAAAAAACTGAACAGTGTTTGCTTTTTCTTTACATGTTCATGGAAAAAATGTGGAGGGGTAGAGAAATTTAAAATTGTGAGGTTTGGCACTAGCAAGAAACTCGAGTGCTCTTCCCCTCGGCCCTTCCTCCCCCAGTTTGAAGGCATTCTTTGCCTTGGCTCTAGTTCATGTCATAGTTCATTTCAGAGGTTAGTCTGTTAACTCCGGTTTTACCATGCTCTGTGTGTGGACAAACAGAACAGATGTTTCAGTGCACATACCGAACAGAAACAAAATTGAAATTAGGATTTCCTAGAGTGTCTCATATCCCGCAGTGAAAATGTCCCTCCAGGCTTCGTCTAAAGCTCAAGGAATTCCGCTCCTTTCACTCCTTTTGTGAAAATACATCTGTCTTTTGTCCTGCACTTAGTAAGGGTCTTTAAAACTAGAAATGAACTGGACTGCTCACTTTCTGTTGCTACAGTTTCATTTAGACTTTTGTTCATGACGTCTTGCTGCTGACCCAGACTGTAGACAAGCTTTGTCTTTTGTCCATTTTTCACCCCTTCTTCTGCCTCTTCTTCCCACCCACAAGAGCATCCTGAAGTGGGATCCAATTGACACAGATGTAGAGTAATTAATATTGCTGTTGCTAGTGGGCTGGGTTGAACGCTTCATTAATTTAAACCAAGTTCTAATTAGGCCTTTTCAAGCTGAAGCCCTTTGATACTGTTTCCATTAACTAGAGGGAAGGAAGCTCCAAGTGGCAGTGTTTTGAGGCAAGTCATGGTGCAGATCAGCAGAAGTTCTGAAATGATCGAGTAACTCCAGCTGTGTGGAGAGCTGATAATCTTAGAAAAAATCCCATCAAAAAGTAAGTAACTGTATTTTGCTGTACCAGGTCTGGTTTTCAGAATGAATTGCCTGAGGGGTTTTACATGGTCTCACATTTAAAATTGGATAAATACTTTTGGTTTTTAAATTTGGTCGCTGAATGTGTCCTCCATTTGCTGACTGATCTTTGCTAGATTTGAGGTTTCCCATTTCCCAAAGCGGACAGACTGTGCACAACCATTTTGACATTGTGCGTCAAGAGGCTTAGTTAATTAGAGCTGGTTTTAAAAATGTTCATAAGAGATTCACATAAAGGTTGAAGAATTCACATCTTTGGTTTTCTGTAGCTCTTCTGTTTTTGCTGGGTTTTCCTGTGGTTTTTCCCCCATGATCTGCCAGCTCAAGTTCTTTATGTTATAAAATCATCTGGTTTTCTCACACAAATAATTAAACAGTGGAAGTTTTCTAACATGTTTATGGAACATACCGGTCAGCACAGCTAATCAGGTTTTCATATCATGACCTGGGACACTGTGCAGTGCTCCAGCTGGAGAAGAACGGTTGATGGTTTACAAGTTTGTTCACATACAGCTGGGGGTACTCGATACAAGACAGTTTTCAAATAGGTGCTGAGCAGCAAAGCTGCAGAACATCAGCCAGACTCAGTCACACATATCCCTCACTAATATTTCAGAAGTAAAATTTTCCAGTTAACCTACTTTGCTAGACACATATGCTGTACTTTATCCTTCCTCCTTGCTTATCTCAGGATGTGGCAGCAGCAAGTTGCAGAGGGGTCTGACTGAAAAATGGTCAGAGTTCTGCCCTCCTTTCCCCAAAGCAGTGTTAAAGATACTTAGCCAGGAGAAGCTTACTAACTCGAACATATATTAAACCATAGTGATTATGGGATGGTTCTCCTCTTCCTTATATAGAAAAAAAGCCCCAAAAATATTAACCTGGCGCTCCTCATGTGGCCGCCTTCTTTCCAAGCTAAATGATCTCTTTCCAGAGACTGGTTTGTGCTGCCTGCGAACCATGGACTGTGAATGCCTTACCAGCAGCTTCCATTTCCTTTTTTTCTTGGCAGGCAAGTGCAAAGCTCTTACGTGCTTTGCTCTTTGAAAATGTCATTGCAAAATCTGGGGCTTGAGAGATGGACCCAAAACACTTAGCATCAGCCTTACCTTTAAGTCATCTACCCACTGATTCGGCTTTCTGTTAGCCCGGTGTACTCAATGTTGCATTAAGACGGGACATGTCCCATCAGGAGCTAAATGCATAATGCAAAAGATTTGACTCTTTTGAAAGGTCAATCTCTGCATGCATGAGGCTCCCCGTTGTGTTCACTGCAAGCCTTGGGAAGATACTTCAGCATAGGATTGTTTGGTTGGTTTGATGTTTTTAAAGCAGGTCCGTGTGATCTGACGTTATAAATGCTGGTGTAGTGGGGAGAAGGGCAAGGCAAGAACTCCTTACGGCAAAGTTCTATAGAACCGCACTGCCTGAGGGGAGTAGGTAGAAAGCAAACCCTGAAAAAGTGAGCGGGGGGGCAGGGGTGTGTGGTGTGTGTGGAAAACAAAACAGGAAGCTGTGCAGCAGTCTCTGATTTACTGGAGAACTGTATAAACCCTCTGATCTTCCCATCTGAAAACAGGGACAGGAACAGCAGCCACTCCCTTACTGAGCAGATGACTGGAACTGTGAACTGTGAACCACAGCCAGCAGTTACCTGTAAGTCATGCTAGGAGACTTGAGCTCTGTGCTGCTGCTAGAAGTGATTTGCGTCCCCTTCACTTTCTGGGACAAGAGATCATCTTATCACTGTGTAATCCTCTTTAGGTGGAGCTGAGTGAATTTCCTTGTAGCTGTGTCCCATGAGTGGATGGAAGTCTTTCACTCTTGGGATTGCTTGTGTGTTCACCGCTGAGAGTCTGCCTCTGCCCTTGCCCTCTTTAATCCAGCCACGTGCCTGCATGACTGCATAAAGTTTTGATGTATGGCCCTGTGCGTTATTGCTCCTACTTTCATTTCTGTTCAAGCTACGTCAGCCTTTCCAGCAAGGCATATTTTCCCCATCTGGTAATCAGCTGTGGAGATGCAGTCGCAACTTCAGTTAACACTAACTCCGATTTGTGTTTAATAGGGGACTTTTAAATAACATTTCAACCTCCGGTGATTCAAGACAGGTAGTGTTTTTTGTTCTCTTGATTGTATAAATGAAAGCCGGTGAGAGGGAGTTCCCTAATTAAATGGTCAGGCTTTAAGTGTAGTTTACTCTAACTTATATATTTAGTACAGAAACATAGTCCTCAGATGTGCTCACAGTAGAGTTGATTTTTAAAAATAATAAATGGGCATGCATCCCACAGTATTCTAGTTCTGAAGTTATTTTTCATCCTGAAACAAATAACAGTTGAAATCTGGTTTTGTGTTGAATTGGGAACACAGGAAAACTTAAGGCACAAGCTTTGAGGTGGTGTTCAGCTGGCTGCTTCTGAACAGCTGTTGCACATCAGGCAAGCTGTCATTTCAGTCCTGCCACCTCCTGTCCTCCAAGCAGAGCTGCCTGCCGTGAGCATGTTTCCTACCACTAAGTGCAGTGGGTGACCCAGCAAGGAGGGCAAGAGGCAGCACGGGCAAGAGTCCAAGAGGACAGGAACTCAATTATAATTCCTGGGGATCATTAATAATGTGGAGTAGGAGAGCCAACTAGTGTTGAATGTGGCAAATGCAAAACTATCCTGCTTGGACTGACAAATGAAAAAATTTCCTCTCCTGGCCCAGAAATAGCTTTGAATTACTTTTTTTTTTTTTTATTTCTTTCAGTGCAGAAACCAAAGCAAATGGATTGTTGTTATGTAGAACATAAAGCATCTGTTCCCAAACTGGATTAAGTAGTGGAAAGATAAGACAGAAGTGCTCCTGGTGGTGTAGTACGCTTCGAGTAAACGAAGTGCCATTAAATTGCTGTGTGCTTTCTACTAATATTTAAACACTAACAGTGCCCCTAATGCCCTGTCACATTGCCCATGTTCACAAAGTCAGTCTGTGGCTGTCCTACAGTGCTCACAGATAGACAGATAAATTAGTATTGGTGAATATTTTTGCTTTAATAGGATGAGATGACTGTCCCTGCACTTGAGCTCCAGCAACGTAGCATGCCTGCTCTCCACAGGCTCCGCGTGGAAGAGTTCTCACATGCTCCTTTTGCAGCCTTTCACAACAGTGACCAGTTCCAGCAGGTCTGATGAGGACAATGAGGACATGAGTTAAAGTCTTGATTGTCAAAGACTTTTCCCATTTTGGCAATTTATCTGTAAGTACTTAAAAATCTAAGCTTTATCCAGGCTTCCTTTTTTTTTCCTTTTCTTTTTTCTTTTTGAGAAAATTGTAGTTTCAGCTTTCTCTGAGGACCTGAAGAAATCTGTTTTCTGGAAGCAAATTGTACCAGAGGTACGTGAAGCCCCCGGACTGCACCTTAACAGAATAGCTATATACGGAGTAACTGAGTATGTTTTTGCTGAGCAAGGCTCTGTCCTCTGCTAAAAAGACACCAAATAAAAGGCAAGCGCACAGATCCTGAAGTGCTGTCAGCCTTACAGCTCTGAGCGTTTGTTCTCTGTTTGAATTTGCAGCCATGGTAGAATTCTACAATTGCAGACTGGTGCCTTGAGGGTGTAAAAGGGAAGACCTTGGGACACCCCAGAAGTAGAACTGGCAGAACTCACACCTGGTCGATTTTGCAGTACATGGCGCTGTGGACCAAAGCGGGTTGCTGTACGCCTGAGACCCCCTGTTAAAGGGGCAGCTGGCACTGTCCTGCAGGGCCTCCTTTTCTTCAGTGTTTCAAGCCTTTAAGGGAGGTCACAGCAGCTGACAGACCTGTCAGTGTTCAGTGAACAGGAACTGCTTTTGTCCATGCTCTTAACTTAAGCCAAGTCATTTAAACCTGCACTTTTTAGTTCTAGCAAGTAAAAAACTGTATGTTAACGGATAACAAGTACTGATAGATTTGTATACAGAGCTGCTTTGGGTTTGGTGTTTTTAATAGAATTTTTAGAGTTCTGTGTCTCTGTCTGGAATTGGGAATTTATCAAAGAAAGCAAGTGCATTAAGTCCTTCTTGGCGTGTTGTAAAGATACATCACCGAGCAGTTTAGATTAAGAGGTTTGAAAGGGGGGTTGTTTGTTTTTGTTTTCAAGACTTTACCTAAGTAACAACGTATTTCAGCTCTTTGATTAGAGTGAAAACATCTTCAAAATGGGCAAAGAGCTTAACTGAAAGCAAAGCATTCAATTATGTACTTTCCAGCATGAATTTTTAGAATATAGCCCCGCAAGCGGTGATGAACTGCATTTGGCACTTTAGTTAGCAAAGAAGTTTAACAGTTTAACCAATTAAAAACCCCAAACTTTCTGACACTACATGCACAAATCATCATGGCTAAGATACCTTCTATCTTCATAGCAATCTCACAGTCTTTACATTAATTTTATAGAAATAATAGAATATTTTGGAAATAATTTTTTATTGTAGTGAAAATGAGATACCATTATGTTCATATGTATACACACAAAGAAAGATTCACTGTATATACACTGAAATACCTCATACTCAGTGTAACCAAGACTCTCCTCAGCTTGTACGCAGCAAAGAGCAGAATATTTTAATAACGTGCCTGATCCCAGCTGCCAGCCACTACTGCATTCAATAGGAGGAGCACCAAAGCTCTCAGGGCTGGCAGCCTAACTGCACAGAAGCAAGTCACAAGTGGATGCCTACCCTGAGCCCAGCGCTTCTCTACGTTGTACAGTTGCTGTGATCACAAGGCCCTGGGGTGTAACGGGATGGCTCAGCCCTGCTGCTGTGGGGGCAGGAGGGAGCGGGCCGTGCTTCAGAAACTCTGTCTCAGCTGAGAGCCCTTGGATCACAGCACTTCAGAAGAATGGAGCCTCTGTCTCGTAACATCTGGTCACAACAATATTCAGCAGCACCATATTACTCTCTGCTGTCTCATGTTACTTGGGCTTGCAGTGGTTTATGTAAGCATTTCTTGGACAGATCTGAGGCTCTCATACCCATTCCCTGTCACTCAAGGCAAGAAGATACTACACAAGTGATGCAGTGAGGTCCTCCATAACAGGTAGATGAATTGCATTGAAACAGTTGCTTATTTAGCTAAGCTGCCTATGGACAAGTAATTAATTCTCACTATCATTTAACTCTAAAAAGTATCAGGCGGCTGTTGGCACATGTAGGCCGAGAACTAGAGAGTCTGTAAAACCAACAAATAACTTGGCCTTGTTTGCTAGCAGAAGGTGATGTGAGATTATTAGTGCTCTAATCCTGACAGTGGTGTTAAAGCCTTAAACAAGAGACACAGGGTGACCGAAGAGCCCCAGCACACTTTGTAAAGTAAACAACTTGAAGATAAAACCCCCCTTCTGTACGTTAGGATGTCCCCATCTCATTTCAGCTATTTTTAAATGCTTCAGGGCTGACCTTTCTTGTTTAAGGAATTCTATACTGACTTCCACTAAGCCAAGAATAATCTAATTTTTTCCCCTTCCCCATAGGAAAGTGCTGCCATTCTAAATACGCGTGCACTTAAATACCACAGCCTGACTTAGAAACAGAGCTCGTGGTAGGCTATTGCCCAGTTCAGTAAAGAAAATTCAAATATTACTTGGCTGATATCAACATTGAGTAAACACTAAATATATATTTCTAAGAGGATGGGCACAAATGCCATTGTAGTATTTAATCATTAAGCTATTCATCTTTCAAGATCAACAATTACATCCAGTATGAAAATAAGCTGGCAGGGAAACACACAATAAACAAATAAATTGTATTAATTTACAAAATGTCAAACAAATTGTCTACATACAAAAAAGTCAATGTTAGTCAGTTAAGCTTCACAGAACACTTGTATGATAGAAGCCCTTTTGGACCCCAGCTTGTGTGTTTGTCAGGAGCAGCTGGAGAACCAACCACCTTGGCTTTAAAAACCCTCTACTGTGCTGCAGAAGTACTGCCCCACCTTGCTGAGGCGCCCTACGTGGTCACTGACAGGCAGTGGTGACACTTCTCGTTGGGGAGAGCCTTTAGGAGGCTGCAGGCTCAGTGCTGTGTTCTGTTTTGCTAGTGCCAGGTGACAAAATGTACATCAGGCATCTGTACAAAAGAGCAATTTTCCCGGCGAGGTTATCTTTGTGTTTATAATGGGAATGCTTTAAATTAATTGCTAACATCATGCTGGTACACTAAGTCTCCCCTACAAATCATTCATGTGCTAACCAAATATTTCTTCCCACTAGTGCTTTATACCTGTGAAATTGCTGCAGTAGCCTCCAATAAGGGGATAAATGCCAGACAGGGATTTTAAATATGCATTTTACTTTGGTTGAATGTGTATCTTCTCTTACCTGAGGAGATTTTTTTTTTTTTTTGCCTTGGTATACATACTTTCACTGTCTCAGAGTTAAAGAAAAATGAACTTTCATAACCTCTGCCACTTCTGATCACCTCTTAAAAATGTCACTTTACACAGAAAAGCCAGAAGTAATTGAGATAAACAGACATCTGTACATTTTAGCTGTTCATTTAGAAAACATCTGTATCCATCCATGCAATGTTAAGACTATAAGTAACTTTGCAGTTACATCTGAGCCCATTGCTATGGCAACAAGGTAGTCTTTATCTCCCACATGTGTTCTACTGATTTCTTTTTTTCTTAAAGCAGCTTCCTGAAATGAAAAACAGAGAAGCAATGATTAAGTTAGTCTCTTTCAAACATTGGATTTGAGGCTTTATATGAGGCAGCCCATACTACTTTCCAGCTGTGGAAAATTTAGATGCTGATCCTTTGCAAGATGAAAAAAATGAACAACTGACATGGAAATATGTGAACTGCTGTTATTTTCAATTAAAACAAAAAAGAGTCTAGTTGATGATCTTGGAACACAAGATTTTTACTACTGTAGCTATTTTTAATAGGATCCCAAGGAATTGTACTACAGTATCTTTCAAACTAGCATCTCTAGCTGTAATTTGCTGTTTGCTACAGCAAGAGGACAGTTCACAGGAGTGTGCATGCTAATAATTAATTCCTTAATGACCTGTTTCCTGGTTAAATTTCATCAAAGCACGCAGTTCAGCTTGGCTAATTGGCATTGTAAGCTTTGTATTACCGTAGGTGCCCACCATACCAGACAGGATTGTATTAGCGATCTACGGGATTTTGCTTAGTTGCCAAGTCATGAGAACTCAAGATAAACTAACATGCTTTTAAAACTTAAGGTTAAATAGAACACCAGGCAGCAGTAACTACACTAGAAGAGTTAAGAAGGCTCTATCGGTGCTTTTAATGACCTAAATAGATGTCAGTTCTTCTCGGATGCCTATTAATTTTGGAATTCCTCTTCACTGCTTTTAACATACCTTCTCAGTTATCTGCTTTTGACAAAAGTTATCTTAAGTATTTTAAAAGGGTTGAACTCTTCAGAAATCATGTTCAAATCTTAACCTCTACTGTCGCTGCATTTCTAGCCGTTTCATAGGAAAAATACAGCAACATTACTGTTAGTAAAGGCCACATGAGAAAACATTAAAGGAGTTAGTTAACCAGACATTTCACTCACATTTGATGCTGCCTAACAAACTCTGCAAACTGACGGTCTTTAGCGTAGAGCTCTATAATTCGAATTCTGTCCTGAATTTCCTAGAATACAAGAAACATAATTGTAAATACATATCAGAAATTAGAATACTACTGAAATAACTGAGATCTGTTCTTTGGTAAATAAAATTCCTATGCTTTGCTATTTCAAGGAGTAGAGCTTGAAATGGGGCACTCCAATACTAAAATTCTTTACGTTATTGGGGTTTTTTTTAAGTGAAGCACTTCACTGGAGTCCAGCAATACTTTATCCAAAGCCTGGTTTTGATTTAAAAGTAGAGTGTGGCATTTCAACAAGCTTTAACAAAAACATTTATCTCTCATAGATACTTTGCCTAAAAATCCAGGCTGGGTTCACACCTCTTGCAGTTGCTTAAAGATTTCTGGTTCCTGGATCTAAATCCCTTCTCTTTAGCCTTCTAGAGTAAACCCTGGATACTTGTATACAGGAAGAAAGGAGAAGGATGTGATCTAACTTACAGGTTATAGAAAGACCTACACTTTTTTTTTTTTTTTTAAAAAAAAGACTAACTGAAAAAAGGCCTGGAGGCTCACGGTTTTCGCTGTATATATACTCCTACATACTCCTACATAAGGTAGTTGGCATTAAAAGCTCAAGTTGGCGCATTTTATGTTGAGCAATATAGAAAACCTCCTCAACTCCCATGAAGTTACTTTAGCAGTCAGTTCCTTTATCATGTGAAATTCATTATAGGCCAGAACACAACCATTCCTTTCTCTGTACCTAATAGCAAGCAAGGAAAAAATGCTTTCTCTCCTCTTAAGTAGTTGCAGCAGCCATAGTTGCTGCTACTTGTCTAACTGGAGCGTAGATGCTGGGGAAAGACTGGGCTCATTGGATTGTTCCACACTTGTAATTTGCTCGTTTGGTCACATGATCTTTTCCATGCCACTATGAAAACAAGGTCATTTACCTCCTTAGTAAGCTCACTGTTTTCATAAATGTGCCTGATCTCTTCACTGCTGTAGTCTGTGGATGTCTCTGCACTGGTAGAACTGTAGGACGTTAGCTGAGGGTATCGTCGGTAATAATGGCTGTAACCAGTCGTATCACTTTCATACATAGGGTTGTATTTAACTGCATTCTCAATGGATGAGAGGCTGTCACCCTGCCTGGGGGAGCAATAAACAAACTGTGAGCTTCTCTGCAGCCTGGAAGGGCAGCAAATAGATTTAGGAAGCCTGGCATTTGGAGGCACCTGTACATCCTGTTGCTTGTCAATTGTGTGATATAAGACTTAGGACAGGATTATCCTTATTGTAGCAGATGTGTTTTAAAATATCAGATGGTGTCACTTACCCGTGAGAGTCCTCAGTGTCACTCTTTGTATACTGGTCTCGAAGGGTCCTGGCCAAGAAGAAAATGACAGCAGATGCCACAAGAAGAAATCCTGCCACAGAAGCAATTGCAATACCCACAACCAGAGGCTCAGACACATATTCTTCACAGTGCTCCCCTCTGTACCACCAGTTCTCTCCCACACGACACCTGCAAAACAGAAACTCAGGAAAATTAAACACCAGCAAAAGTTGGTTAATGTACATGTATTTAACTTCCTGTTATGACATGCCCTCAGTTAAGTCACCTCAATAACTACCTTTGTATATTCAAGTACCAGCTTTCTGGTATTAGTAGTAGTATTATTAGTGTGAACAGCTGTTTTGATATAGAACCATAGAATGGTTTAGGTTGGAAGGGACCTTTAAAGATCATCCAGTCTAATCCTCCTAAAATGAACATCTTCAACTAGATCAGGTTGCTCAGTGCCTGCTCCAACCCAGCCTTGAATGTTTCCATGCATAGGGCATCTACCACTTCTCCGGGCAACATGTGCCAGTGTCTCACCTCTGTCATTGTGAAAAACGTTCTTACTTATATTTAGTCAGAATCTACCCTCTTTTCATTTTAAACCATTATCATTATCCATTTCTATTGCTTGAAAAACATTTTTATTTCTCTTGTTAAATGCTAGGACTCTTAAGATTTACTTTAGAGATATTCCAGGTACGCTGTTTTTGAAAGAAAAAAAAAATCACCTGAAGCAACATAAATAATAGCTACTTGTAGTAATATTCTTTCTTGCAATGTCTCCTACCTTTTTTTGACAGGTATATTTCATTTCTAAAAATAGACTGTTACTTTGCTTGAAAAGGAAAAAAAATGAGTGCAAGATCAGAGAGAGCATGGTTTGTCTATGTCTTGTACTAAGTCTTTTCCGTTACCTGTAAAATACAGAAATCCTGTTCAAATGCATCCGTATCTTTTGAAAAGCAAAAAATTTGAATCAGGGGGCCAGCGCCACACATGATTTTTCCCAAATCACCAATTATTTACTTTTAGGACTTTTTCTTAATCAAAAGCACTTTAAAAAACATATTTATGCTGTATGAATATACCTTTCAGATACGAGGTTTTGTGATGGGGCTTGCTTTCTTACATTTTCTGACATTATCGAACACTTTGCTACTTGAGAAAACCTCTCGAGATAAATTCTGTCCCTGAAGGTAAATGAAGGCGATTTGAACAACTGAGTATGTTCCATTGCTGCCATTTTTACTAGATTGTTTTGTTTCTTGACGTTTTTATTCTACTCAAAAAGTGTGTTGCTATCTCATTTCCCATATATACATAGTAAAACAAGCTTTGATATTGGGATCTCCACTCAGCAGCATAACATGAATGATAATCATTATCATCTCATTTGTTACACATTATCTTACACAAATTTGTACTAATCTTGTTGAATGCTACAACAGGAGAAAATAAGGGGTTGCCATACAGGAGGCGCATGCTTCGAACAACACGTACTTCGGAACGGCTGACCTACCTACAGATGGCCCCTTGCCCAGGGCTTATGTCGCACTTCCCATCATTCAGGCAAAAGTTTGGTTGCAGATCACAAATGCTGTTGCATGGCAGCCCGTCGATGCTGAGGTAGCCCGGATTGCAGACGCACTCAGCTTCCCCACTCCAGCGGTTTACCAAGCATTCCGAGAACTCATTGCAGGCCTGGAACTTGCAGGGATCTGCTTGCTCACCTGAGAATACACGAAGCAGAAAATATTGAAGATAGAGGAGAACCTTAACTGAGGCAAAGTGCTGCCTGGCGGCAGCCATTTTCTCTAATGGTCTCTTAGTTAAAATAATCTGCAAAAACCTGGCTTGCCTCTTTCCTGAGTAACAAAAGGTTCTGCTAAGGTGAACAAGCGCTAGGAAGCGTTCCTGTCTGCACAGCGCACGTCAGTGATATGGCTAAGACCAGCCAGCAAGGTAATCAAAAAACCAAGTATAAAACGTAAAATGGCTTTTTTTCTTACTGGAATGTGCAGTACCTCAGATGTTGTCCTGTCTGCTGGAACTACATTTTGCAAATGACTAAAACACAGCTGATCTCCAGTATTTTTTGTTATAGAAAAATCTAGACAGCGTACACAGAAGGGCAAGGGGAATTTGGGCACTCAGCACCTACTGTGAGGTGATGTGCCTTTGTCTGCAAGGAACACATGCTTGTAGCCTTTGAGGAGTCTCACTTGTACCCTTTGAGGAATCTCACTTTTACCGAGCTTAGTGAGCTGGCATATAGTTAAATGATTAATATCAGAAGACTTGTCATCCTAATTAGACCATCTTTATAAGAGAGTGACCTCAGAAGAAAAACTACTCTTTGCCAGCAGGTCAGCATTGTTCTTTTTCTGTAACCTTAAAACAGAAAATATTTCTGAGTTGTTTATATGGTAAACAACTGGCTAACTTGGACAGGGAAAAAACTGTTTCCCTCTATCATAGGAGTGAACTAAGAGAGCCTGTAACTTCTTAGGGCAAGCAAGACCTTACCACAAGAGTAAGGCAGCAGCTGTTACCTGCGTAAAGTCCTACCTGGCAGCCGAACTGGCTGCCACCTGCAGCAATGATCCCTAACACCACTGTTCTCCCTGACCAGCTTTCCCTCTCACTCCCCAGCGTAGTGGCATTATATGCAGTATTGCATAAGCCAGTTTTGTCTCCGTAATTCTATATGGGCCCCATACAGTTTGCTCAGTCTGGGTCCCACTTTGATTTTCAGCTCATTAGTCCCTTAACAGATTTTTATTTGTTTGTTTGGTTTCTTGAACTCTGTGAAAGACTGTCTTCCTAAAGCCCAGCCTGTGAAAAGCAGTGGACAGTCTCTTCACCACTGGGATCAATTCTTAGGAAGTTCCTAAAGCAGAAGTTGCTCTAAGTCCCTTGCTCCAAACCACATTTTTCTACCATCCTTACCTGATTCCACATCCAGGGAATATTTATCAATAGCCAGGTTCATGGTGTGATATGCGGTGTTGCAGAAGTCTTCTAGGATCATGTACACAGCATTTGTGACATTCCGAGGCACAGGTTTGGCAAATTTCATTCGACTGTTCACCACGATGCTGCCATTTCTGAAGTTTAAGATTTCCAGATTCTGGAAGCCTGTCAGATTTGACTGAAGGTAGGGCACCAGCTGCAACACAAGGGATGTGACAGAAGAGCTGAATCTTTGAATCTCTTCCCAAGCCAGTTGCACTGGGGACAGCGGAAATTATCCAAATCCCACAGCAAGGACATTAAAACTTTACTCAGTTGAGGCCCATGCTGGCAGCTTGCCTGGAGCCCAAGTACTTCAGGCAGTTCTTAAGAGTATACCAATTTGCACACAGTTTCCAAAAATCTACCATTCAGAAATACAGTTCTCGGGACATACATAGTGCTCTCCCTTGATCAAAGTACCAGACATACTCATCGTTTCACGACCTATTTCCTTCAGCTTGTCCCCCTTCCCTCTCTCTGCTTTGCTCCGTTCATTTCCCACAACAAAATGTTCACTTCAGTCAGGAGAAGGGGACTTCCTCATTAAAATTTGACAATTGTTGCTGTAGAATTCCTATGAGGCTTTGCTAGCCATCAATCAGGTTAGGAACAGCTAACTTCCCTAAACGACCTCTCACTTAGAATTGGGTGAACGTCTTGCAGAAAGGTTGTGTCATCACAGCCCAATTTATTTACACTTCTCTCTCCCTATAGACTAAATACAGAGCACTCTGGAAACAAGTAACAGGAGTGTCACAGTGAATTCAGCTGCACTGCTATATTTATTGACACCAGCAGAGAATCTGGCCCACAGACCTAAAAACTTACACTTTAGAGAGACTGCTGACTGATTAAAACCCCCAAAACACACCCGTCCAGGGGAGATGTAGATTGGATATTAGGAAAGATTTCTAAACTGAAAGGGTTATCAAGCAGCTGCCTGGTGAAGTGGTTGAATCACCATCCCTGGAGGTATTTTTAAAGAGTCAGATAGACATAGCGCTTAGTGACATGGTTTAGTGATGTTTTTTATCAGTGTTAGGTTGGTGGTTGGACTAGATGATCTGAAAGGCCCCTTCCAACCTAGGTATTTCCATGATTCTATGATTTCTGGACAGACTTTTCCCATGGAGGGACACAAATAATACCTGTAAGCACCTGTCTCGAATTGCTTTCTGCAAAAAGAGCCAACAAACTATTATTTACCAACCATTTTTGTCTAGCTGATATAGGACATTTAGAATAGAAGTGATTCTTACCAGCTCCAAGAATCGCTGCTCCAATGCTTTGTATTCAGGGGAGTTTTTATTAAACAGGTCCTCTGAAAACATCATGTTGGTAACCCGAAGACTGAAAAACACCACTAGAGCTCGAGACGGGATAGCAGTGCTATTGCGATTGTCACGTGTGGCCCAAGCCACACTGGCCATCTCTGTGGAGTGGACACGAGTTGTTAGCTCCACGTGACTTTCAGTCATGCTCCTTCCCTCCTCAGTCAACTCAGGAGAAAAGTGAACAGTGCTCACACCATCCAGGTCCACTGAAACATCTAGGACTCTCGTCGTTTCTTCTCCCAACTTTGTTGAGGTAGCCACAGATGATGATGCTGTGGATCCCACAGGAAGGAGACGGGATGGATGCTCAACAGTGCTCGTTGTTACACTCACCGTTACATAAGAGTTCATAACGGTGCTGAAGCTCATGGAAACATCTGTTACTTGGTCTGTACCACCCTGCACAGCAAAGCCCTCTAGAACAGTGGTCTGATCTATTACAGAAGGGACTGTGCTCGAAACTTGAGTGGCAGTTGGCATTGCTGATTGCACTGTCTGATCTAATGAGTTTTCTAATGCTTTGTCAGTAGGCCAAACATCAGCTGGTTTCTTTACTGCTGATCCAGTAGTGTCTTGGCCTGCCAATGATGGAGCTAGGGTTTGCTGCTCTTCTGTAGAAGCATCAGGGTTTACCATGGAAGGATCTGCAGTCAGAATAGTTTCTGAAGAGCTTGTGTCCAAGTGGCCTATTGTAGCAGCTTCAGTTACATCTAACTGCCCCACTGTGAATAATTCTACTATTGTCCTGTCTTCATTTTGGTGTTCAACTGCTTCAGAAATTATGTTCTGACCTACAGTGGACTCTTCAGGTTGCTCCATAGTGATGGTCCCTGTAGATGTAACGAGGCTATCTTCCACAGGCAGACCTGTATTGTGTGGTGAGACAGCGGCCTCTCCAGTTGGCCTGTCTATAGAGGAATGGTCCACTGAAGGCTCCAAAACTGAGGATGGATTAACAAAAGAAGAATCATATATGCCTGATGTTTCTGTCTGTGTAGATGGTTCCACAGATGGTGGCTCTTCTGTCAGTAACAGAGGTACCTGCTGAGTTGTAGTCTCTGGAAAGACAAATGTTTCAGACTCATCAAGGAGATCTTCTTCTATATTTGCCATACCTTCATTCTCATCTTTGGAAGGATCATCATCTAATTTATTCCTAGAGTTAAGAATATAGTCTAAAATCATGCCTTCATGAATATCCTCAGTTCTGATTAGCAAAGACTCATTGTCATCTTCAAGCCAGCTATCAGTACCAGGATAGAAAACTGGTTCCAGTGTTGCCTCTTCCCAGGGCCAAATACTTGATTCCATTTCTTTTCCCGAACCATCAAAAGCTGAACCTGACCCATCATCATATGTAACTCTGTCTCCAAGATATTCATCAGTTTCATCTTCCGTAGGGTGTACTTCTAAGGGAAAAGGAATTTCTTCCACAGGCTCATGCAACACCGAGTCTGAATGGGTACTATCTGCATTCTTATCGCCTGCAGGACTATCCTGAGTTTCTTCTTCTTTCTCACTAGATACCATTTCTTTAATATCAGTTTCTATGACTGATGAAGAGGCCACTGTTGGTGCAGAAAGAAGAGGAACTGCATAATCATCTGTAGATAGAGGTTCTTCAGGCACAAAGTGAGGAGGGCTTGAAGGCAAAAGAAGGTCTTCAGACAGTCCAGTCTCTTCAAACACTAAAAACAAAAATAAATCTCCAATTAGTTGTTGTTTATGATAAAAAGTGTCAAATGCCATTAATTTTGTTGTCTGCAGATCTGTATTCAATATGTTTCCCATGATATAACCTGGCCTTTGTATGTCTAAGTCAGAAGGACCCCTATTGACCCCTCCCACTTTTCTTTCGGGTATTCTATGGGTGAAGTCAAGACTGCAAAGTAAGCAATAAAGTAGTAACTGTATGGCTTGTCTTTAGGCTGGTCAGTCTGCTC
Source organism: Nycticryphes semicollaris (assembly GCA_013400055.1). Taxonomy (NCBI): domain Eukaryota; kingdom Metazoa; phylum Chordata; class Aves; order Charadriiformes; family Rostratulidae; genus Nycticryphes; species Nycticryphes semicollaris. Next base: position 54,612 of record VXBJ01000273.1, read on the forward strand.
CAGAGATCAGTTACCTCTGCATGGCATCACTTAAGCATGTCCCATATGAAAAGACTTCCATGCACTTAAAGTATCACCATGTGTGTACCATTTCCTGAAGGGATAAGCAGGCATTGTTAGCCGTTACAAACATTTTACCTTAGCATATTGTTCTTTGATACATGCACACAGGAGAGGTAAAAACTATCAAGGCAAAATATTCAAATTTTTAGACCCTTCTGAAAAATTACTTCAGTGAACTATACTTCTGGTGAGTATCACGAAGCACTGACACCCAAATTTAAGCTTCAGTCATTGACATTAACTTACCTTCTAAAGAACTGGGGGCTGAAAGCCATTCCAGAGAGTCCACCGAATCCTGCCCTAACGCTGGTGCAGTGACCAAATGAGGAGTCCAATTCCCATCCTCTAAATTCAGCCCATTAGGCAAAGACGTGGCATCAGCCTCTAAGGAGAGAGGTGCTTCAGGTGCCAAACTGGCCTCAAAGTCCAGGTTTTCTGGTCCCAGCCGGATTTCGTTGTCATTAGACTGTTCACTATCTGAAGTGGAATCTGGTTTGGTGAAATCAAAGGGCAAGGTATTGCTGGCAGTTGATTCATCTGCTGAAGGCCGTTCAGCTAAAAAGGTGCTGTCCTGGAACATAAACCCACTATTAATATTTCCACTATTACAGGGGAAGTGTCAACTGACGGCATTGGGCTGAACTCATACAGGGTGTCAGTGGCAGCCAACAGCAAAACCTGGTACTCCTGCCTCTGTGTGTTGTGCACAGAAGCAGGAGGGCCCAAACTGGGAGAACCAGCAAATATATACCCTTTGCTTGTCATGTGCCTCTTGTCTTTGCTTGCCTCTGCACAGGCACGTGACAAGCACATGTAATGTAAAGAACTTGGAATAACTTTAGTCTCAAAGCTGAGATGCCTGTGCAGAGGAAAAAAGAAAAACAAATAAAAAAAATCTATCTGCAGTAATGATGAACAACAAAAAGTATGCACAATGAATTTGCAAATTGTCTGTAATGTGAAAAAAGAATTTGTTTTTAAGTCTCCAATTTGCACACCATTTGCTTACTATTCCATACCCCAATAATTTTTTTGGCATTATATTTAGAATACTTAGCACATTTCATCCTTCAATATTAATCTACCACCATGGTGTCTCATGAGGTAATTATACTGGGAAAAACCAATGAAGAGATTAAGTTATTTGGGTCAAGGCTACAAGAGCAAGCTGACTGCCTAAACCTCAGAAATTACTGCTTCACATTAATACCTGCCCACACATCAATGCTATGCCATAGTCTGAGAGGGACAATGAAAGCCCTTGGGGTATGAAAAACCACCAAACAATTTCAAGCAGCAGAAATTTATGAAGAACTAACCAATTGCTGATGATGACTAGTTAAGTAGGTAGTAGACAGAGGGTACTGTAATAAGTATTACAGTTCAAAACCATATTAACCATTACTGTAGCTCACCATTCCTGTCTAATCTCCTTCTTTTAGCTCACCAGCAGGAATAACAGGAACAGTCCAAACACTTTTCAATTTGAGATTATACTCCTGGTTGAAACGTGAGCGAATTAAATTTTCAGCTTCATTCAAACTGCATTTGAATGCTTTGGAAACAAGCCAGTTAAGTTATTCTTACTAAATTATTTGTCTTGTACTGACCTGCATTGATCATATTTTTATAACTGGTTATTATGCCACCACAGTCTCCCCAGCTGAAAAGTATATATACATGTATATAGACATGTGCTCCAGCAATTATCTTTTTTGTCAAAAATAATCATTATAAATAAAGCTATAAAAAAAGTTACTGTGCAAGATTAGAAACAAATTACACTTATAAATTCCATAAAGAATGAATAAGGACTACCAGCCATAGCTTCTCAATACCTTTTTTTTTTTTTTTTTGTGTGAGCATTTAGTTGCCAAGGATTGCACTTCATCATTTATTTGAATGTGTATAGATGTTCCTATGACAACTAACATTATTCAAAGATTCTTGTTACATTGCAATATATTATATTAGCAAGTTTAATATCACATTGGCAAGTTCTGGTTTTCACTAATGTCTTTTGAAAGGCTTACAAATATGACAGATGACTACAAACACAGAACCCCCTTCCTGATTTTCCATTTTCTGCTGCCAGAAAGGCATTGTATTCAGCCAGCCAGAGCATTCTACCTGTTACAACTCAACAGAAATAACAAGAAAATACAGATTTCAAAAAATAAGCTTGATTTTTTCTTCACTTCTTAAGACAGCTGTAAAACTCAAAGAAAAAAATTAATGATTAGTTGGTACCATCTGCTAGTAATTAGATGGTGAAGTCATGATAGTCCTACATTATGTCATGAGTATATATGATAATACAAATCCAACTTATTCTCTAATCAGCTAAGAAAAAGAATAGCAAAATTTCTTTTCTAGGTAGATAACAGTTCTACTTAACAGTATCTACTTGAACTACAAAGTTTTGACGTCTGTGGAAATAATTGAGTAATTACTTCAGCATTGTTTACTGTTTAAGCATTTTAAAAATTTTCTTAAATTTATCTGAAATTACTTTCCAAATTATGTGTGTTACAGATTTACATGGTTGTTTTTAAATATACTCAATATCTTTTATATAATTAGAGTTGTTGATTGAAGATATAGATGACGTTATTATTCATAGTCCATAATGAGAAAAAAAGTAATTTCCAGGAATTTTTCTTGCATATGCTATTCCCTAAAAGTGGCTTAACATTTATTATTGCAAAGCTACCTCTACTCTAAAATCTTCATGCCTGTACATCTGTCAGAATATCCACAGATAGAATATAAAAACAGCAGAATTCTTTGTCTTACTAAAACACCTGCAACATTTTAATCTAGTTAGATAGCTCCTGTAAAGAGAAAGCCCTTCCCTGAAACTTAACTTCGTGTTTATCCATACGATGGTTAAGACATTTATGACCAATCCATATGAATTTGCATTTTAGACATCAATGATTAGATTTTAAAACTCAGGGAAAACTCTTATGAAACTAAGGATATTATACCCATAACTATTTTAACAAGAATATTTGGGTTCAGTAAAGTCACCAAGAATTTTGCTTCCATGAAGATTTCAGAAGTTGGCCTGAAATTAAATGTGTCTGTGCACAACATTATCTCTGCCACCAAGCATAGGTGGATCTGGATTTTGTGGCATGAAATGAGCTCATTTCTTCTTGGAAGTCACATCTGAGTTACACAACAGAGTGCAGAGCAGAAACCTACAGGATAAATCCTTAAGCCCAGACAATGCTCCACCATTCAGAAATTCTAGCTGTTGGCAGAACGAATTAATTTGATCCCAGCATCACTGGCACCCAGCTTGGTACCTCTGCTTAAATCCCCATTGCATTGTTTAGATGTGGTCAGTAATACTAAGTCTCCCCTCCACTGGGAAACTTCAGCCTATGTCCTGAGTTGTTCCAGAAGTAATCAGAGGATATAACTTTGATTTCAGGACACACACAAAAAAAAAGAAAACATAAGCTATTATTTTTCTATGTTTCACTTTCAGTGAAAGCAATACAGTAATAAAAAGAGCATATGAAATTTACCTTTTTATCTCTTCTAGCAGCCAGCTTTACTGCTTACATCTCTTTCTTGCTTTCCAGAGAAACTTAGTATTTTGGGAAGAATCATGTCTTTAGAGCAATTTATGGCCTAAACTTTACTAAAAATCAGACAAAGGAAGCCTAAGAAGAAAGACCTGGCTGGACAGCCAGGAACACATTACTGCCATGTAATGGCAAACTGTTACACAACTGATATCAAATTATCAGATGAGAGTTTTTACCAGACATTTTACTCCAGTATACAGTGTGCCTTGATTACTACTTATTTTGTATGAACAACAGGATAGAGAAGCTCTGGGTGCTAGCTGTAATTCTACTTTGCTGGGTTAGGTTGTTCAAATTTGTCCAAAGGCCACTGCTCAGAACCATACTCACATTGAACTCTGGGTGCTCCAGCACAACTGGATGTTCAGTAATCCAGGATGGGTCTTCTGCTGTAGGGTGTATTTCTTTCACTGTGGAGATACAAACACTTGGGATATAAAGGCTGTAGTAGCAACATGAGGAAGTTGTTTTGGAAGACTGACTGAAAAACCCTCCGTCATCTCAGACTTGTGAGTAAAATCTTTTCAAAACGTTTCCCAGAGAGATTTCGTTTCTGGAAATGCCCCAGATCACTTTCAGGAAGTACAGAGGCAAGGTGAGAACAGAGGGGTGGACAGCACTCCTCCGACACCTCTAGCAGGACTGTTGAATAGTCAACAATAAACCAGGTATTTCCTTTGTGCTGCTCAAGGCCAAGACAGAACTACTAAGCTGAGGCTCATCTTGGTGCAACATGCATGATGTGAACCACATTTGCCTTTCTGTTCCTGTTAACTGTTGAAGCATTACTGAAATTGCACATCACAAATCTTGGTGTCAAAGAAAAAAAGGCTAATCTAATGGATTAAGACTGGGATGTTACTGCTAATGACTTCACCTGGTTAAGATCACACTGAAACAAGCTACAACACAGTTGGTTTTGTTGCTTCTCTTTAATTATTCAGTGTGCAGCTGAATAATTCACTCATCTCTGAGATTTATTTTGTAAAACTTCAGATGTGTGGCCCACCAATACATCATCACTGGTACCCACCATTAGTAAGCTGGAGTGAGTTAGGGTCCAAAGACAAAGAAGTGTTTTCAAGCAAGGCATTTTTCTGGAGAATTTCAGCAATATAATCTCGGAAATCACTGATGGTGTACACAACTGTTGGATTATCCTCTATGCCCATAAAGGAGTTGTCCTCCACTTTGTTGGAATGAAGGTTAATCAGGTCCCAGGTGGCATTGCTGATGGCTTTTCCATCAAATGTAACAGCATAGCGAACTTCCACCCCACTTCAGTTGTACAAAGAGAAAAAGAATACAGAAGAGAGGTATAAGGTTTTCCAATGTATAGCAAGCACTATGATATATTTTCTTCTGGGAACCTGTGTCAATACCTTATTTTAATATAAAAAAAAATATTGCTTTTAAGGATGCTAAATAAAAATTATATCATTCTTTTCGCGCTTATGTCTGCCTGCCTGTGCTTTCCACCACTGCAAAGTTCTCAAGGACAAGGCTACCAGAACCTGACATCTGGTCTGGTCATAGCTCCGTATTTCTGCTAGTGAATGGCAAACTACAAGCAGACCAAAACGGTGGCTTTCTGCCAACATTATTAATGGGCCTTCTGGCATACAGTAGTGTGAGTGATGATTTTAAGATCATGCCAATAATGGTAACGGCTCTGAGGTATGAAAACAACCTGGAAAAACAAGCTGTATATAGTAGCAACCTACAGTAGCAAGAGGGAGCCCTGATCACTGTCACTGTGCGGTGTCAATCTGCTTGAAATAATGTCTTTAGTAACAATAAATGGTTTTTGATACAGCTTATGATTTGGAATGTTTTCCTAGATTTATTGATCATTTGTTCTTTTAAAAAGTTTTGTATTTGTGTACAGCTCAGCCTTTTTCATATTAATTCACCTCCATTTTCTTCATTTTCTTCTTTTGAATATGTCTGGATGTCCTTTCCCACATGACAGTGTAGGTGGCAATCAGATTTACCATATACTGGGCAGAAGCACAAGGGAGCTTTAGAAAATATAAAATATTTTGGCTGGACATAGGGCACAGCAAGAGAATGAAGTAATCTATGAAGTGTTAGAAAAATGTGCTCCAGAGACAGGTTTTCTTCATTGCACAGAGCTGGACTGGATTGCTAAAGTAATGGTTCTTTTCAGAGAAGTCTCTAAAGCCCCAGCGCCAGATACAACAGAAACAGAATCAGCAAACACACTGACTAAAACCAGGAGCCTCCTGGAGTTTTGCTGCTGGCTCTCTCATTGATATGAGCCCACCACAGGCTCACTGTTGGCACTGTCAGCAGAGGAAATAGAAGAGGACAGCAGTAGCAAAAAGGCAGAGCAAAGACAGAATACAGTACGCTCTTCAAAAGTAACATTTAGATTTAATGCAACTATGCTGTCGGTTGCAGTTAATAATTCCTAACTAGTAACTCTAACACCATCATCTGTCTGGCAAGGGCTAAAACATCTGGTACTTGGAATATAACCTTTGAGCATCAGCCTGCAGAAGCGAAGAGTAGCAGAGGATGGCTTTAAGTCACTATTGTTTGTGAAGAGGTCAGTTTTTTCTAACCTTTCTTCTAAACTTAGAATGCTCATTCTCTGTAAAACTGTGGAAATAGGTTACACCTTTGCTGACAAATACACAAAAGAAAATAATACTTCTAGTAAGCTAAAGTCTGCTGCAGTTCACTTTCTCCCTTTTTAAAAAAATTTAAAAGGAGGAAAGTTTTGCATGCTTAACCCTGCATAAATCTAACAAAACCCAACTCCAGACTGATCCCATCTTCTGCAAGGAATATTTGTAAACTACTGCTAAGATGTGTGGCACCCCTGGCCTTGGAATAGCTAAGCCAACTGCCTTTGCTAGAAAACTATGGTTTTCTTACCTACTTTAATTACTATAATAATAATCATCCCATATCTATCCAAGACTTTGCTGCAAAGTGTAAAGACCTTGAGTCATCATTAAGTAATTTTGTTTTCTTCAAAAAAGGGACTCCTATACACTAGTTATTCAAGTAACCTTGTGCTTAGGAAGATTTTCCCCAAGTAGTTTTTTTATGATTACGACTTAGCAAATTACGTTTATCTGTAATCAAAACAGAGCAGTTACTCACAGTTTCTGGTAGAACCCCCTCACATAATATTTATGCTAGATAACTATCTCGCTGTGGAGCCAAAACTACAAATCCCCAAAACAGTGCCCTCCAGCTAAACGTGTTTTTCCATCTGTATTCTGACAATACATATTAAAAAGTTGTCTTTACCTGTTCTCCTCAGGAGAGCTGAATATAGAAACAAAACAAAACACAACAGCAAGCAAAACCTGTTAAATCAATGTTACAGTTTCCTATAAATCCTCTAAGTTTAACAAATAATCTTTGGTATTCTGCAGGGCACACAAATTTGCAAAAGCAAAATGGTTACAAGCTGCATAGTTATTCTGCTACATAACGAACTGTTCTGCTTTTACTGAACTGAGATATTTCCTATTGATCACAAGGGATCGGCAGAGCAGAGCCATCTCATCTTACTGCAAATAATGCAGTTAAATTGCTGTCAGTACCAAGAAAATCAAGGCTCATTAATTCTACCTAAAAGGTTTAGTTTACAAACATGTTTTCTTTGTCATGCACAGCAGAGCAGAGCCCTGGTGTCCTGCCAGAAATATCAACCTTTTATTTGTGTTCTGAAATGAACTGGGAGCTTGTAAATGTATTAGGCTGCAAATACTGAGATGGAAGGGTTTGCTACCTCCCAGGCTGAGCCTCGGCAGAGATTCCAATGTAATTACCCCAGTTTGCTGTGGTTCTAGCAACAAATGAAAGTAGGAACTGAAATATCAGACCTGCCTCTAGGCTCCTGCAAGGGCTGAAGACAGTGGCATTCTGTTTCCTTTGCTGACACAGGATAACTATTATGTATCTAAAAACTAGTCTATTAGGTCAGATAATTATTCTCATAAAGCAGGCCATGACAAAGTGGAGTTTGTCAGTCCACTTGCACAATTAGCATTGGGAACCTTCCTGCCATGTTGTTATAAATATTTAATAATTTCATCTCTATGCCATCCTTTTTTGGTACTTCTGACACATTGTTGGAACAACCTCACCCCTCTCTGTGTGACAACTGCAAAGAAATGAGGCATGACAAGGACAAACAGTTTGTTTGCAATAATGAACAATGTGGGGAGTAGGATGGGAAATGAATGCAGTTTAGGGTTCCAGCCATAAAACCTTTCTCACTATAGCTGCTTTGTTACTTGCATGTATTCTGGCTAGAATATTACAGGAAATACAGCTTACAATGTCTCATAGAAAACACAATTCAGATTAGATTGACTCATGAACTCACTAGATTCTGAAAGTTATATCTGGTCCATTCAAGAAGAATCATAATTTCTGAACCATGTACCCCAAAACCCAGACATTAGATGTTTGACGTATAATACAGGATCCCCTGTTTTCCCAAATTAAATTAAAATGTCACTCTGACACTAATTGGTTTGAGGAAAGTATTCTTTAGAAGTATTTATAAGAATAAAGAGAGCTAAAATGTTACAAATCATGTATCAGACTATTCACTGACCTTTGCTTTGATCAAAGGGAAAAAAACCTTCACACATCTCAGACACTGACTTTTAGAGTCATCCCAAATTAACATTAAGAAGTTGGGAAAAAACTGAAGTACACCACATTTTTCCAAAAAGGTTTCTATGTTCTTGCTCATTTAATGTTAGGACATGCAAATGGTATTGAAGAAGTATCAGGTAGAAATTTTAAATTCGAAAAGAACTCTTTTAATTTTAAGACAGAATCTTGTATAAAAGTGCCTTGTCTTAGAATCAAGGCAAGCATATTGTGTGAGATTTTCTGGTGGACGCCAGGAGCAAAAAAGAGAAGATTACATTTACATACAGTCCTGTATTTCTATTTCAACCTCTGTATATAGAGGTACCAAATGTGAAAGCACTTGTCCTTTCGTTAATAAATCCTAGGAACTCCCATGCACATGCCTGCCATTCTACCAAGAGCGGTGCTAAAATATTGCACCATCACACATGATCAGTTTCCATCAACTCATATGTATCGGTATCTTTTTACCTGTAATCCAGGACTTGGATGTTTTTGTATCCAGGTAGTCCTTCAAATACACTTTCCATCTATTTTGAGAAGAACACAAAAAATTAACACAGATTTCCTCTACCCTACTTATTTAGTGAAAAATCAATAAGTACTTTCAACATTTTCTAAAAATGTACCTGAGCTGATATAACGAAGATGAGAAAAATGGTTGAATATTCTCTCTCTTTATGGAAGAAAAGTTAGGATGTCATTGTTTCATTATGAGAAAAGGAAAACTATAAAGAACAACATCCAGCATTCCCCAAGAACTATATAGAAACATTCAAAGTGGGGGAAATCCAAACAGACACTGCAGATATCCATACTGTCCATAGCAGAGTACATTCTTTTTCTCATTTAGGCAGCACAAACCAGTCTCTGCTCAAAAGGTTTTTACTACTTCCCAAACCTCTGGAGTAAAAAGGAAAATGCTTTGGACCGTAGCAACCTAAGAGGAACAGCGGCTGCCATAGGAACAGGAACTTCTTCGACTCCAAAGAGTCATTAATACATTACATAGTGCAAAACATGGCTCACCTCTGCTTCCCTAAACACACAAAGGGCTCAGGAGTGACTGGCAGTGCTACTCAAAAAAAGACAGCTGGGAGCAGCAAAATGGCAGCACATCCAGGCCTAATTCAACAGTACTACACAAGACAAAACCAAGAAAGAGAATATTGAAGGTTCATGCCTGTTTGGGGTTGGTTTTTTTTCCCAAAGGATCCTTGCCAGATGAGGATTATTTTTTACTCCTCAAATTCTTCTTCCCCTCCCAATCTCACTATTTTTAAACTGTCTCTGGTGAAACTTAAACAATTGCAGGGCTGCTGACTTTCTTTTTTTCAAGACCTTCTTTATCCAAGCACAGAGAAAGAACAGGCAAGGGATCAAAGGAGTGGAACATCCCTGTGCCAGGTGGACTCTGTCCCATCGACATTTCTTCCACACACATACTATGGCATGGCTACTTGGCCACACAACTAGGAAAATTAAGATGTCTAGCCTACGCTAGCAACTTGTGACAGTTGTGGTGATGCTTTTTGGCTGCAGTGAAGAGTACATCTCTTTCCCATCTGGCCCAGGATCTGGCACAGCGTTAGCTCCAGAAAAAGGGATTCAACAAAGAACCCCAACTAAAGGGAACTAAGAAGGAAGCAAAGCTAGAGAAAAGATAAGCTGCATGACGTGCCACTGTATGGTCTCTTAAATGCTTCTCCCCAGAGAAAGGAAACACAAACTCTCTGCCCCAAGAAAATGATAGTAATAAAATTTGAGAGCATGGGCAGGCTGGTTTGCTAGGACCCTCAAATTATCTTTTTCATTCCCCAGTTTTTAACCAACTACATATAATTCAAACTGAACAATGATATTAGAAAACACTGAAAAAAACCCTAGACAGACTGGTCACTAGACATGCATTGAATATATCTTTAAAATTCAATATTTTCAAGTCCTAAAATTAATGGAATTGCATCAAGGGGTAAACAAGAATCTTGTCACTTTTCTGTGACTTTAAAAGCTCTTCTGCAGTAAGACTGACAGGGAGAGGTACTGAAAAATACTGAAATGATGGTAAGGCCAAAATTAACCCTGGTAGAATTATGTCTTTAAAAGGGCTAAAAGAAGTGGAAATTTTTTTAATTTATCAATAACATCTGGCTTTGTTTCTTTTGCTAACATGAGGCAAAATTAATTAACGAAACCAGGAAAGGACAGAGAAGGAGAGAGGTGTAGTCTCTCAGAAAGGTCCCGTTTAGACTGTGTCCCTATTCACAAGTTCAGCATAATTTTCCGATCCTCCCAAAAGCATACTTTTACCTCTTTTGCTTGCAAAAATGGTAGTCAGGCTATTTACTATGAAACAAAAAGAAAACTAGGGTAATTGGTCTCCTTTGGCAACTGGTATGCTATACACAACGTATGACACTCTGCTACTTCAAAAAGGTGTGGCGCGTCAGACGAAGCAGCGCATTCTCCAGGAACAAAAGCCCTAAGCTGGCTTTGCAGAGCCCATGAGAAAAAGGCAGTCCTGACACAGGCACTGCACGTCACTATTGATTGCAGAGCCAGCAAAAAAGAAAAAGGAAGTCAGGGAGGGTAACCACCTGAGAAATGAATTGTTCAGAGAGCAGTTGACGCTTCACAGTGGCTGGGTCGCTCAGCTCCTCACTGTACTTTTCACCAACAATCAAAATGCTGAACTCAATCATCTGCTCAGTTGCAGGTCTCGTTAGCTTCTCCTCCTGCTTCTTTATCTCATTATTGATCTGGAAGGCAAGGAAGAGGGAAGAAAACAAGAGGTGATTTAATCCCTTTTTCTTCTCTCTTTTTTTTTTTTTTTTTTTTTTTCCCTTTGGGTTTTTTCCAAGAAATAAATCCTCATTATTCAGCAGATGCCAGATTTCTACCTATCCTGGATTTACTCCATGTAAAAAGCATCCCTAGGTATGTATGTGTACATATGGTCTGCCATCTGTGCACATTGCACTCCTAAGCTTGGGTCCAAACACCTTTCTTATGTGAGCCAGAAACTTCTGCAGCTGCTGCAAACTTGGAAGCTCCTCATGGCGCTATGGTGGGCCACACTGATGGTCAAAGGTATGCTTATGACATGTCAAAATTGCAATTCAAAGCACAGCATGCTGACTTGAGCCATCAGCGTATCTGTTTGCCTTGCACAATGATGGGGTGCTCATGAAGCCTCAGGGACAGAGGCAGCAACTAATGAGGCAATCTACTAAGCAAGAAGGTTTTTTGAGACTTTTTATATTGCAGATAGTTCTATTTTCTATTTGCACATCTTTAGTGCAAGGCCATCTAGCTGATCTCAGCTACAAACAGAAATCCAGCCGTCTGGGATATTCATGAGGCAATTTAAAGGGCAGCTGTGGATATACCAAAGCACACTGGCCCAGTCAGCAATAGGCTGATTTACCCAAAATAAACTAATTTATCACAAGGCTCCTGCTTACTATTCCACCTGAAATACAAGTTACCTTTGCCAAGTTCTACATTCAGAACACCACCTTGTGTTGTTCAGCCTCAATAAGCGAAGGATCCTCCCAGATATACAATGGACATTGGGAGACCTCTGGGGACCTCTGTTGAGTTGAAGTGGTGGGCTTCAAATGGTAGGTGTCTGTAGTTCCCCAAGGAACCCCTCAGGAGTAGCTGTGCAACACATCAGGGAAGCATGTAGCTATCATGGCTGCCACAGGCAGCAATGAATTCCAAGTTTTAATCTAATTTGAATGACTGAGCTACACAGGAAAAACACTTTCTGCTTAGTTGCCTGGTATTTTACAACCAGCGTTCTATTCCTTGTGGTATACTGAAAGATATGAGAAAAACCAGATCTTGTTTCATGGTTTTGTTTTGAAACAAAAAATTGAGATTTGTGGGAGAGGGAAGGGAAGGCTGGCTTAAGTTAACTTCAGCCAAATAGCCAAATGTCTTTGGCTACTTGCATGCAGTTGTTGCTTTTTCCCCATCAAAAAGGAAAAAAGAAAGCAACAAAACAGACCTTTTCAGCAAAACTGTAGCCTGTGTTATGTATAATGCAGGAAATGGAAAAACCTTTCTGCAAAAAGTTTAGCTGCCACCAGTGAGCAAATTATGCATTGTTTAGAGATGCTCCAAAAATTTTTAGTTAAATTCTCTTCCTCCCCCTCATCCCTTTTGTACTAGGTAACTTTGCTAAGGACTGTGACTGGTGCGCTCACTAATAAAAGCTAGTTAGCGTTCAAGACATACATACTTATAGCAGGCATGTAAGTGCTGCTACCCTATGGCTATTTGCAACATGATGCAGTTTCAATCAGTTATCAGTCCCCCAAAACCAAAAGTAGGGGCAACATTATGAGTGCAGAAGATGAGCTTTGCTCACTCTCGGTCTTGTAACCTGCAATGCATTTTGGCTGCGCAGAGCAATGATGAGGTGTGATGTAACCATCTAGAGTGAAAACACTGTAGCAGCAGCAATCTAATTCTGGTTTCTTTCTGATTTACTGAGTGGTCCTATTCTCTGCTCAGGCAGAAAGAAATACTTCAGGGACTTATGTTTCAAAAAAAAAGAATAATGGTGTACATAGGACCAAACCACAAGTATTCTTGGTACATAATATAAATTCAGACCCTGGACTTGGATCAGAGGCTGTCTGCCTGTTTCATATACAGTATTTATTCTTGGAAGCACAGTATCAGAGCTCTACAGTCAGCCTCAGAAGTTCTAGAAGAAAGTACAGTTTGGCCCAGCTTTGTTTCATGGCCATACTAGGTTACAGAACAGTGCACAGTTAAACCCAGTACCATAAATCAGCTTCTACTTCTACTTACGTGCAGCATGTGCAAGCTTCTCGGTAAGTCCACTGAGAGGTTCACGTTTATAAAAAAAAACAAAAGCCAGTTGATTTATACCACTGCTTTGCAAAATTTTCTTTAGTGATGTAGGCCCATGAATACTGCAGTTGGAATCTAGAGTTTGAGCTTAAATTTTAATCCAGAGGAGCTGTTTCCTGGATGCAAATATTTCCCTGGGCCCTATGTGGTGGTTAGCACTTCTGAAAGCCAGCTCACTTCTACAGAGGTGTTTTAAGTACTTGATATAGGCTTCCCTGTGTTGGGAGTTTTGTTTTAATATCAAGGTAAAAGTGCTAAGTAAAGATGATAAATAAAAGCTCATCTATGTCAGAAGAGGAAAAGGACCGAAGAATCAGAAGGAATCTTCAAGGCTACCCAGGCCAGCTCTAAGCTGTCCTACACATGGACCTTCGAAACACTACAAAAGGAATATAAGGTGTGTTGTCTTTCCATAGGAATAATAATGCTCCACATTCTTCCTCGAGCTTTCAAAAGCCCTAGGCATTCCCTGTCTAGTCCTATGTCACTAGCAAAACCCTCACCCGATAGCTCAACTGATTTGTTCTCACTCACTGTGGGGGAAGCAGCATTGCAAAGTCTCTGCAAATGAAAAATACCTAGCCAGGAAATTAACAAAAACAACCAACAACCTTGTCCTGTTTTTTATGAAAGCTTAATTAATATTAACACATTATGCTAATGACATCTTCAAGTACAATGAAATGCAAATGACCACAAACAGTATTATTTATGAAAGGCAACAGAATACTGAACCAAATGAAAAAAAACCCACTCACAGTAGTGTCTCCATCTTCCATCTCATGGGTGGTGCCACCCACAGGACTCTCAATAGATATCTCATGAGGGGGGAGAACATTGGCAGCTGCATCTGAGTTTGAAAGAGAGCAATATTATTTTGATTAGGGTTTTTTTTATACCCATGTACATGTAGATAAACACTGCAGTAGCTCAGCAAGCATAAACCAACAGTAAAATTAAATTCCTATTCCCATCATCATGACAGAAACAACACAGGAAACACCTGAAGAGCCTGAGGAAAAGTATCAAATGCACTAACCAGAATAAAATGTTAATGATCTATCTAAGCAGATGTATTTTTGGGAACATGACATTAAGTGCAGGAAAAAGTACACAAAATTAATTTCTCAAGTAGGATTTTCATGATTCATACAATAACAAAAGAATGCTAGCATATAACATGATCTCCAGATCACAAACAGCATTATTTAGGATGCAAGAATTCAGTTTTTTCTCAAATCCACACACCATTGAATTTCTCAATTTTCTAGTATTCAGAATCAGCCTTGATAGGAGTTAGATGAAAACTGACCTCTCAATGTGGTAACATCAGCATCCAAAGCTGGAGTTGGAGTCCCACTACTGCTAAATAAAAACAAAATCAGAAATTGGAGACTGACATGGTGAGATAGATTTATTCAGTTTTGATTTATCTGCAATTCTGCTGCCACACCAAAACACATGTTTCCAGAAGAAATTTGTCATGGTACTGCTTTGCTGGTAATTTCATAAGAACTAGGCTTTGCAGTATTTCAGTTATCTTTTGCAACTTAGATATTGGATCACTTGCATCACACAACACATCATGTATCTCTCCAGGCTCTTTATATTCCAACTGACTTGGACCCCCCCACCCCCAAAATACATTTTGCCTTCTAGTATTTGTGTAAAGGAACCGATTGCGAAGAGCAGAGATAAAGATAACCTGAACAGGCTGCCCAGGGAGGTTGTAGCATCCCCTTCTCTGGAGACCTTCAAGACCCACCTGGATGCACTCCTGAGTAACGTGCTCTAGGCAATCCTGCTTTACCAGGGGAGTTGGACTAGGTGATCCCTAGAGGTCCCTTCCAACTCTGACAATTCCATGATTCCATTCAAACCTGTAATATTCTATAAAATGCTTAGTTTTTAAAATACTCTCCAGCACACTAAAACATTATAACTGTACTGAAATCACTGCAAGAAGATGTGTACTTATCATGAATTTTACCCTGCTTATTTAGAAATCTTCAAAATGCATCAGTTTCCAGATCCAATTATTGCATTCATAATAACACAAAACAACTCTAGGCCAAATGTGAAAAAGAAAAACACTTCAGGTAAAAAAAATCAGATGGAGGCTGTCAGCCTGAAGAAAAACTAACAGCTTTGACATGGCTCTTACAGTAAACTCAAGCTCCCTGGGGCCAATTGTGTAAGCCCTGAGCAATTGCTCAAGTTACCAAGGGCGGGAGACATGCTCTGACAGAAACAAGTCTTTCCTGAATGCAGTAAGTATTTTTTGGGTTTGTTATATTTTATTATATACAGCCTGTATATATTAGAAATTTTAGTGCTCCAGAGAAAGTGAACTTTAGAAAAACGTTGAAGTTCACTGCATTGAGATATTTCTGTCACTCCTTGTGGAACTCCTTTTTTATTCGTGGCCATAGTTGTACCATAAAGTAAGCATTGCAACAATAAGAATTCACTGTCATATATGCGAGCGCTGATTCTATGTCAGCTATGGTTCGTAGCCTTGCCAGGTTTGTTTTTTGATTCACGTACTACATTACTGGTCTTGAACTCTGTCGTCAAGCAAAACTCCAGTCAAAGTTGATGGATATTTTGCCTCCTTCAAAACATATAATCAGTCTCTGTATCGCTCAAAAAACCAAAGGCTTCCAGCACCAGCCAGACAACCAGATCCAAAGTTACATATGAAAGATACCAGGGCACAAGTATGCAATCAAATGTGAGATAGTTTCACTGAGTAAACATCTCAAACTCTGTTTCTTCCCCTGCCTCTCACAGACACATAACACTCGCAAGTAAACAGACCTGAAGACAAATCTAGTGAATTTTCTATTCAAGTCAAGAATCTTTTCACCCATCCTTTTTCAGGAGGCACATGCTAACACTGCACATAATGGTTAAAATATAGTAAGTTCAGGGAATGTTAAACTGTCTGCCTGAGATCTACATAACAATTAGAAAATATTAATGAAAAATAAAATAATCTCCAAATGAACAAAGCAGAAAATACTTATTCAAGAGATTAAACAGAACCTTTGTGTATTTTCCTGAACAACTAAAGTCCATCAGCTGTATGCAAGCTTTGAAATGTACAGTTATTTGTGTCTGCCTCCATCTCGTGGACACTATTGCCTGCTTTCAGCCAGCACAGTCCAAAATAACTTGCTACCGGTTCTTTGACAGTCTCATTAAATCATGGAATGATTTTCAAGCGTGGAAAGCCAAATTTTACTAACAAGTCTAGTTTAGACGAGATATTCTCTCTGCAATTGCCATCACACATACAGAGAGCCACAAGTAACTCATTCAAAAAACATCAACTCCTTTCTGCCAAAAAAATCAATCCAAAATCCCACATTAAAAAGATTTAGATTTTCTTAAGAATGCTGATTATATTTTAGGGGGATCTGGTTTCCTTACTTTTTTATCATCTTAGAACTGAAATAAAAACTATTGCTTAATTATTTATTGGTCGGGTGAAATATTTTCAGTTAAATTCACCTAACTCCAGGGATGCATTATTCTTATCTATTTCATCAGGCATTGAATTACATCTGTACCAGAGTCTCAGCAAATTACAGCATCAGTAAACAAAGCACTTTAGCGCATCATCTTTAATGATAGTATGTTCAGAATCAAATATGATTCTACTTCCAGAAGAGGTGAAACAATCTGGGATTTTACTTATTACAGTTTAGAGTAAGTAAGGTCAGAGTAAAAACTCAATGAAAGCAAAGTGTCACGCAGTAAAACTCTGCTACCAGATTTGTAACCTTCTGTTCAGCTGAAGTGCTGAAACCTACATATAGACATTAGCTAAGCCTTATATCAACCCCCTTTTTTTGAGAAGAGGATAGCAAAAATTTGTTTTGCTTTGGTAGGATAAATTGTGGCCTGAGCCTCACAGGACTTGATCTAGCTTGCCCACAGGTCAGTGTCTAGCACACTTTGAGGGGCCTCCAGGCACTCCTGACCTCCAGCTGCTGCCCCAGAAGGCCCTGGTTGCCCACAGAACCCACATCGTACCTGCCAGCCTTCTTCAGATGCATCCTGTAAATAGGGTCAGCTCCAAAGGACCTACAAGTCTATCTGACCGAATGAGTTGTGGGCCTTGTTCTGGGGCAGGTTATCCTCGGCTAAGAGCCAAATGCCCACCCAGCCACTCTCCCACTCCTTCTCAGTGAGACAGAGGATAAAATAAGATGACAAAGTGCACAGGCTGAGATACATACAGGAAGTTTGCTTACCTATTACCTCCATGTGCAAAACAGGCTCACCTTGGGGAAAACTGAAGTAATTTATTGCTTATACACGAAGACTTGGGTAGTGAGAAACAGACACTAAACCACCACCTTTCCTCCACCCTTTCCCAGGCTAAAACTCACTCCTGACTCCTCTGCCTGTTGTGAGCCCTGCGGGGGCAGCAGTTCCTTTGGGAAACTTCTACCTGCTCCAGCATGAGTGCTCCACAGCCTGCAGGGAATAGCTGGTCCGCCATGGAGCCCCTCTTCCTTCAACCTTGGCGTCCCCTATGCCACCGCTTCTCACCTCCTCACTCTGTTCCCTCCCCTTCTTGCTGTTCAGCATTTTTGCACTTTCTTAAACATCTTTTTCTCTGAGGTGCCAACATCGTGGCTGCAGGTCTTGGCCATGCCCTGGGGTGGGTCAGTCGGAGCCAGTTGCAACAGGTTGTGTCCGGCTCGGGGTAGCCCTGGGTCCTGCAATCCCCCCTGACAGCCTCTGGGTACCTGTACCCAGCATCACAAGATCAATTTCAACTAAATAGTTTGAGTTTTTGAAGGAAACATCCTCAAAATGGGTAAGAAAAAGCAAGGAGAACGCTAGAATATATATCACACTCAGAAGACAAGCAGTCTGTGAATGGAAAACCAAATGTTAGTTTAAAAAACTAAAATTCAGCAGACTACTAATTATAGATTGGGTTACAGGTTATAAACATATCATATATATCTATCATATAGACATATCATAAAATTCTCCAGGTTTCAAAAATCCCAGAGCACTCTCACTGTCCCTGACTCAAATAAGCGACAGTTGTCCGTCCAACAGGATGCTTTGGGCAACATCAGCTCAGCCACGTGGTGGCAACCACAGGCCAAACCAGGCCACCAGGAAACCGTGACAGTGCTTGAAAAGCAATGTAGGATTGAGGCTCCTGTCACTGACAGCGCAGCAAACCCATCACAACTCAAGCAGCAGCAGAAGGACACACACTTTGCCCAGGCCAGGTAGCGTGTTCTTCCTGACACTGAGAGGCTTTTAATCACAAGCCCCCAGGGAGGTAACCAATTTTCTGACAAAATTCCAGCTCACAGCTGGCTGGAAATTAAAAGTCAAGGGCTTAAATAACACCTAGCAATACCCCAATCAATTTAACCAAGTAAGACCAGTCAAGTACTGAATTTGGTCAAATTAAACAGTTATCACTTTTTCTCAGGAGGATAAAAATACTGTTTTAAGAAACTGTACTATAACCCACTTATGCAGATTGCTTTTTCATTGCTTTGCTGGAACAGTGATGTTTGCTTTCTTTTTGCATCCATTTCTTTTTACCTTCTACTTCGCCTGTTTAAATTTTTCAAATGTCCACTTTATTAATCTCCTAAAAAGCAGCACTATTACTAGGTACCCCTAAGGTAGGCACAGGACAATGCATATACTGATTTACCTAAACACACTTCTCTTCAAAGTAAACACAGATTCAAATTCCCCTTCAGTCACACCATTTAAAATATCAGGTTTGGGGTTTTTTTTTGCCCCAGGATTAATCCAGGGCCCAGGCTTTACTTTTAACTACACCTATAACAAGCGAGCCACTCCAGGTGAAGGACTATCCAGTAAGAGCTTATTGTGAATTTGAGACACAGACATATGAAATGCAATTTCTATTGTCCTACCTGCATGAGTGATGCCCTGGACCACCTTGGCTGAGCAGTAAGCAAAATATAAAAACATACACATATGTATGGAGAGGCAGGAAGGTATACGCACACGCAGATGTCTAAGCAGCAGAACAAACACTGCACTGTGTTTCCTTGGCAGAAACAACTGGCTTCAGATCACAAAGTGCTGTTAGACACCTGGATCCAGGCAGGTGGAAGACAAGACCCAGAAGGGCCTCAGAAGTTGATCTGAAGCAAGCAGTGCTTATGGACAGCCTACAAGTATTAATACAGCAAACGCAGCTCACAAATGCAGCCTGCATTCCCCTTCTTCAAACCCCACAGTGAGTTCTTCTGTGTGACACCAGTCCTGTCAGTAACTAAATTCCAGTCCACCAATGCACAGTGTCCCGTTGACCCACAGGCTACTGTAGAGCCTAAACAAGTTCTTTTGTGCAGCTATGCCATGTTATTAAGGAGAAATACCACTATAGACCTGTCAAAGGGGACACAGGTGATACCAATTCACCCCTTCATGAAATTTTGCGAACGTATTAGTTATATTTTTCTCTACGTTCTTCCTCAAGGTTTAATACAAACTGAACTCTGTGGTTGAAGAAGGTACCATCTTCAGATTTTTGCTACACATTCCAGATATCCACCAGTTTATCGATCAGTTTCAATGTCCTAAAGTCTAATTTGCTATGGCAAGCATTTATTTTTCTTAAACATTATTATTTCAGTACTCATATTGCACAAAGAAAGCAAATTAATTTTGTAGTTTGATGCTCTCCTTTTTAACTATTTTAATCACACATCCTTGCACTAAGTAAGCATGCAATTTCAGAGAAATTTTTATTCAAGTACAGAATGCAAGACTGAGCCTTGTATTCAAATTCTTTTCTTCTTAAATTGTACTTGCATTTATCTAAATTTTCATTGAATTGAATTTCATAGTTCTTGAATTTTGACCTCATGTTTTTAATTAAAGCAGGACAAACCTTTTGTACGTGCAATCTGACAGCAGAGCACACATACAACTGAAGAGGAGCAGTGTGGAACCCTTCACATTGGGTAAAGCTGTGCAGATGCTCAAAAATTTCTGAATGACAGAATCACAGAATATCAGGGATTGGAAGGGACCTTGAAAGATCATCTAGTCCAATCCCCTGAAACGAGCAATATAATTGCCAAATCCACATGCAGACAGCAAAGGAGCTTACATATGTTTCTACTTCATTGCAAGCAGAACTGCTGAAATAATCCCAGTGCAGAAGACAAAGTTTTTCTTTTGTCAAACACATTTAGATAAAAGGTACAAAAATTGAGTTGATGACACCATCAGCCATTGCTGCCACCACTGACAAAATATGGATCCTAAATTTGCCAATGTATTTCAAAACAGAGAACAAGGACAGAACAAAGGAGGTCCGGACATGATTTATTGTGACTAATTTTGGTGAGTCCAGAACCACCAAGTACCAATCAGAAAGGAGACATCCTCCTACTGAAGAAGTGAAAAAGTAGTACATTATATTGATCATCTTCACCTGTCCCATATTCCTTATCTTTTCAGCATTCAAGCAAGGCTATGACATAAAAGTTCTAGTTCTCTACTCCAGCAATTTTGTGCTACTCTTTTGCCTTCAGTTGATTCTCAAGATCTGGCTTTTGACCCCCTAGGAATTAGACAGAATGGCTGTCCTATTGTCAGGAGACATACTCCAATATTAAGAGAGCAAAATTAATTATGCAAAGTTCTATTGGCCTACTGAATAAAGCAATCATTAAAAGTCTTTAGCTAACACAGTGCTCATGCACTTCCAACTAGGGCAAAACTCCATTATATCCACAGGGTTGCTCCATACATATCTAGATTACATCCCATAGATTACTTTTCCTTTGAGGTTTTCTCCTCAGTGGTACTTAAATTAATCCCTCCGTTCCTTAAAAGGCCAGGTTGGCTGAGCATTTAACCTATGTGAATGTGTGCACTAGTCTTACAGGAACAAACTTTCATCCTGCTGTTACGCAATTGTTGGTAATGCCGGATTGTGAGTTATTCTGGGAAGTAAATTACACAAGTACAAGCCACCTTTCTGCACGCCACACTAAAGCTATCCTAGCATTTAACCAGCTTTTTCCAATTAGATGGAGACACAGTGTTAACATTGAGGTAGGATTATATGAAATATATTAAATTATTTAAGTCACAGCTTCAATTCTATAGCTGTGTATAGCTTTCGGTACAGTATTGCTTTAATCTAGAAAGGTAGCATAATTAAAATGACCAAAAGGTATCAAGGGCCCAACTTCTGCTCCAGATCAGCCCCAAATTAAGAAATTGTTTCACAGAATAAGAAAGTAATGATCAAAGCTCATTAATAGAAAGCATTCTTGTAGTTTCTTATGCATGGGCTATGCTCTAGAGAGTGAATCCACTGCAAAATTTCCTATGTTCCTATCAGTAGGAAAACAGACCAAGAAATACGCCTCATGCTGGCCCTCCAACCTGCAATGACTGCTTCTGCACAGTCATTAGACAAACTGGAATTCCCCAGAGGACATGTCAGAGCCCCTCTGTCAGACCCCCGCTTCAAGGCATCCTCTGGAGTAGACTGTGCTTCCCTGGCAAAAATGGGAGCCTCACCTGAACATCTCATCTAGATACCTAAAACTGGTGCTTTAAAATAGTCCTGCCATCCATGAGACAGGACACCAGGCACAGGGTGGCAAGGCAGCCACACTCAAATCACTGCACTGCCCTGCACTGGACAAGCCTCTCTCTGCACCTGTGGGTCAGATGGTGACTACACCACTGCCCAGAAGCTGGCAGAATGGCACTCCCATCTCCTTCCATGCAGGAGCAACTTGATGATGGATTTCCCACACTGTACCTTAAGGACTGGTGTTGATCCTGGGTTGGGTTATTATTCTGACTGCTCACAAAACATTTTAAAAAGGTCTTCATTTTATTCTGATGTGTACTGGGAGGTCTGGTATATTTTTGCAGGAAGTAATAATACTGGCTGTTCTGTAGGCAATACTGAGATTACTTGCTCACTCCTCAACGGAAGATGTCTGAAATTAGGTGAGACATCTTCTATCCATGACAGCCAATTATGGCTTTGTTTTTATATGGCTCTGACTTACAAACTTCACATCTTAAACCACAAATGCTCCAAGATGTCCAGAATGCTCCTAAAATAAATCTGTGGGTTTTAATATTGCTGAAATAATTTATGTTAATTTCTTCCTGGTGCTCTATTATTCAGAGGAAATCTGTTTCTATCTCACTGCTTCAGTCCTGTATCACCCTCCTTATGCTATAAAAGACTATCGATCACATCCAAGCACAGGATGAACAACAACTTTCAGGGAAGATAAAATAAAACCAAAGTTTAAACTGATGGTGATAACAAAGATCCATCCTAAGGCTATAGACAACCTGAAGTAATATATAGTGGGATAAAAGCAGTGTATTTTTGAGAATGATGCCCTACAGCCTGAGAGTTAATTGAGTTGGGTAAAGCTTGCCAATTGTCAACTGGAGCCCCTTTAATGCCTGTCACAAAGCACTTGGTAAAGGTGGTTTTTGCACAAATACTTCATTAATCATTCTGATCCACCTTTCAAACAACTGTTGAGCTTTTCGCATTGTTAGGTTGTTTAGCCCAGTGCATGCAGTGACTCTAGAGTAATTAGTGTTAACTGTAATTCCTCTCATATATATCTACATCTATATTTCCTGAATGATCACATAGAGAAATACAGCAGGTTTTCAAACTCAAACTTCTTCAGAAAGGTGATGTTTTTCAGCCTCTGACATTCAAACTGAGATAACTGTATCTCTGAATTCACAGTTTCTGATATGTAAGATGTGGCTCCATTCATGTAAAAAGCTAGTCTAGGGAATGGCTGATAGTAATAAGGAAGAATTGGACCGACAAAGTTTGCAAGGACAAGATTTAATTTTTATTTATTTTCTCTTTGAAAATGAAAGCATATAAAAGTTTGGTCGATGCTGCTTTCTGAATAGAGGAAGTTCTGAACAGATGTAAGCTACACAGAGTACCTGAAGGTTTCGGGGAGTGCTCATGTCAGAGGAGAGAAACCAATCTCTTAGGAATCACTTTTGCCCTTTTCATCTCATGTTATTCATTTTAATATATAATGTTGTGGTCATTAACTGATTATGATAATATCTCAACCTGGGAAGTTAGGGTGATTTTTTTAAAGTCTCTTAAATGATTACGCTTCATAGTACATCAATTATTCGTATTTATCATAGCTTTATATGACCTATAAAGCAGGGAATTGAACCTGCCAGTTTTTCAGATGAGTTCAGCACTGGGTTGTTTGGGTTTGAATTGCTCTAAAAATAACAGCTTAGATTAAATTCTGGGTAGGAATGGAGTAGTACTAATTTTAACTGGTTTTCCCTTCAGCTCAAAAATACATGAAAATAACAAGTCAAGTTTAGGTTTGCTTTGAAGCCATAATTCAGACTAGTTTTCATTTTTATTGCCTTGATAAAAGTATGAGGAGACCAAGCAGCCAAATCCCTTGTAACTGTTTTTACCTCTCTCAAAAATTGGGGTTTTTTAAAGCCATTTCAGAAACATTCAATTTTATTGCTTGTTGTAGTGATGACCAGGACTACCTTAAAGCCTTTGGGAAAGGTTCTCAGGATAACCGGCATGCTAACACGAGTAACTATGGACACATCTCCTTCCCAAAATAGATTTCCCCCACTAAACCTCTTCAGGTAAATAGCCTGCATCAGTGCCCGACAGCCAACAAGGTGATGACATACTTAAGCAAAAGTACAAACCCCAGATTGGCTGAGGTATTTTGAGCACGCCAAGCATGCTAGGACAGCCTGCTAGAGGTTCACATGCAAGAACCACAGGATTTGTCCACCACAGTTTTTGATATGCCCTTTTGCACAAAGGTGAATTTTGGTCATCTTCAGTGCACAAATCAACACCAGCAGCAGCAAGAACTGGAGACAGGCACGATCAGGAGCTTTTAAAAAAGAGAAATTACTTACCCACATGACCAATCAGTGCAGGAGCTGACAAGAAAGAGAGAGAAAATGTTACAAAATGTCACAACTCAGCCCTGCTGTTATCTCCAGAGAGAATAAAATAGGAGGCAAACACACACTCACCTGCCCATTCCTTCCTTTGTATAGGACAGTTTCTGGAAAACAAACAAACCAACCAACCCTAAGTATATTCGAGTATCATAAGGTGAAAGGCATTGAAATGTAATTTATATCACTTTGTTTCCTCCCCTATGCCAAAAAAAAAAAAATTATCTATATTCTCTATTCTATGATCATTTGTTAAATTCAAAATTTATTAACAAAGTTGCTGCTGAAAAGAAAACGTATGCTACATTTCCAAAATACAACCAAAACAACAGATGCTGTAAAGAACACCAGGTTTGTCAGAAGATGCTCTGCATTTCTGCATTTTCTTGGGTTGTTCTGCAGGAACAATGTCCTCTCATCTCAGAGGAGGCTAGCAATGAGATCCTTTTAAGCAGCAGTCTTAGGAAATGCAATATTACTTCCACTACTTGTCTACAGATTTAAAACCATCTTTTTGAAAGTACAGTTACAGCTTAAAGTAACGTAGTAGGATTTGTCTGATGACTTTATCGTTATGCAAGTGACAGGGATGACATTTTTTTGTTTATTGCTGCATAAAGAGTAATGGTAGGGCTACACAGCTCACAATTTTTCATGAAAATTCTCGTGGCACTAGAGCTGTTGGTTCTAGAGAGGAGTCACAGAAGTTTCTATGAAGAACACCACAAAAAATGGAAGAGATCCTGAGGAGTTTGCAGCATGACAGTTGCTGAGAAATAATGCTGTATCCTGCTGCTGTACCAATGTGAACAGGATATAAAATACTTATAGAAGACCATTGTCCAGCCACAAATTTCCTGTCTCTCTCTGATTTAGAGGAAAACGGGATTGTTTGGTGGTTTATCAGACTGGTTTTCTTTACAAAATTAACGCAGCTGCATTTTTCAGTAAAAATTCAAGCCAAAGTGGATCAAATAACTACTTTGAAGTTAAGTTACAATAAACTTAAGACATTCTGTTTCTACTTTGAAAACTTCTCTGCAAAACACCCCTATATATTTAGCGACTTAAGGACTGCCACTCTAAGCTATCCTGGTGATTCTTTCTGTGAAGGAGGAATGAAAAGGCAAAAGAGACTTTTTGAGCAGGTTAACCTGCTCTTTCTCTTCACCTGTGATTCTAAGGAAGTCTAGAAATTCAGTTTTGATTGATTCAGAGCCACTCCAATGACTACCTCTCTCTTCTTTCCAGGACATCTGTGCACAGTAAGTGTGACCACAGCTAGAATGGCAAGCAGCCTGGATATCAGCCTGAGGGGTGGCCAAAATACTAATTTCAGACAGTTTGCTTTTCATCATGTCCTTTGGCCAGCCTTTATTGTACAAGTCCATTAAACGGATACTGTAGTAGGAAAAGTTAAGGCACAGTGAGACCAGTTTTAAGTGACAAATCAAGAAACTAGCAACACTAAATAGTCTAACAGTGAAAAGTCTAACTCGAAGCCAATGAAATTGGATTGGACTGTATTTTTTTTAAGGGTCTGTTACACTGCTCTATATAGTGCTTGTATAAGCTTTAGTGTGCCGAGATCAGCAGGAATAGAGGTTGACTCTTTCTCTACAAGCTTTTGGAATGTTATATATGAATAATAACCCATATAGTAAAAAGTGTTTGTTTATTAGAAAAAGATACTTTCTTCTGTATTCAGTCAATCAAGGCAGTTTGTAGGTGCTATTAAAATACATGTAATTATTAGGGGCCCCACACGTCTTTTTAATAACACCTGGTAGCCTGGACCCAGCAGATTTACTCACTAGTCCACAAAGGCCACTGACAGCAGAGGTCAGTGTAGTCCTGATCATTTCATGTAGCAAAGGAAACAGAGATGGCCCGGCAAGGGGTGCCTTGGCCAAAGCTCAGTTGTAGGGCAGCCTGAAGAGTTGGTGGCATCCAGCTTTCCAGAGCCTGGGACCCAGGACTTAACCAATATGTCTTGTTATTTCCAAGTCTTCTCATCAATAAATTATATTAAAAAAAATAAATATAAGAACCAAACTTAAAATGCCAAATTATCATTTTAATGGCCAAGGCCTAGAATAATAAACATGATACACTACCTCCAAATCAACACTTTTTTAAAAAAGCATCAAATTAATAATATTTATAATTAAGTTGTCATCCAATTTTGTAGTAAACTAGTGAATCCTAGTACTGTATGATTTACTCTGAATTTTCTTCTGTGTGGGGCAGCTGGTTTATTTCTTAAATCACCTAGTTCAGGACAGAATATTCTCTCTTCACTGTAAATCACATATTTTGTGAAATAACTTTAAAGGATTACGTGCTTTAAATGGCGGTTTAAATAACCTGACTTTTCACAGTTCTTTCTCAGACGAAATCCCCCACTGGATTCAATGGCAGCTTTGAGAAATAATGGTAAAGACTGTCACACTTACTTTTGGTTGCTGTATAATGCTGTGAAGCTATTGTGGAAACAACAACCAAAAAGAGCATGAACCGTAAATTGCAAATGAGTTGATAAAGGAGTGATCAGTCATCCATTTAAAACCAACATGCCAGTGCAACGCTTGCACACCGATTATTATCATCTTGCAGCTTTATGTCTCATGTAAAATCTCTGGTTTTAGAGTAAATTTGATCATCCTAAAATATGATCTCAATACCCAGCATTCAGCTTCTTACAGTCTACAGAGGGCTGAAAAAGAGATTAACACATATTTTAGTCTGCAGGACTGATACATAAGACTTGATTTTTATATTATGTTAAATGTGGCGTTTTTTTCAACTGAGGAAGTGAAAAATCAAGCATCCCCCTATTTCTAAGCTGGCATGGTCTGCAATAGTTTGCAGTAGGATTGCCTTCCTCTCTCTTAAATGTCTAACTTGCATTCCAGTCTGGGGTGGGGGCAAACACTGTCATATTTTAATTTCATGGCAAACAGGCGCCTTTTCCCTCTAATTAGAAGCCAAGGGCTCTGGAGTTCCAACATTGGCTTGGTTTCTCATTTAGTACAGAATAGCCTTTGCCAAATCACTTCAGCTCTCTGGCTCAGTTCCTTCATTAACAAGATGGAGTTATAAACATACCTACCACACAAGGATCTGCAAGGATTAATTAACTTCTTTACCCTTTGAATACTTGATCTATAAATAGTTCTACGTAGCAGCAGCAGCCACACCAAAGCTCAAGGGGATGGCTTTTACTCAGTGAAGCTACCTCTAGCACATGCTTTGGATAAAATTAGCTCTCTTGAAGCAAGACCTTCATAACATTATTCTACCAGCTTTTCCAAAGCTGGGAGCCAAATTTTGTGTCAGTTGCACTACTGCTTTCCTTTCTCAACAAACCAGAGTTAGCTTTAAATAATGCAAAATTATCACAAATTAATAAAAGTCCATAGAATTAAATACAGGGTACCACAAAGCCACAAGTCACATACAGTACCCATGCAACAGATGAGCTTCTGTCAACTCTTGAAATTGCAGAAAGACAATTTATCTAATATACTCTTGTCTGAACCTGAGACAAGCATTATGCGCAGAAGACAAAGCATCTCAGAGATAATTCCAGGCAGGAGAAAAAGGTGGAGGAAGTATCAAGGAGATCTTAAACAATCTCATATTACTTTAATCCCATCTGTGTAGGACTGTACCAAACGTGTTTGATTTAACTCATGTGCATGCATAATTTCCAACAGGAAAAGTTATACCAAGAATTGATTCTCTCTTTGCCTGTCCTGATTCCCCAACCACAGTGTGTAGCAGAACCACACTCACACGCAGGCAAGGCCAAAGCACTGGGGGGAATCCCAGGATGGATGACAATGTCCAGAACTGAAGCTGGAGGGAAAGGCCAGGAGGGAGAGCAGCTCTCTGAGGTGCAGCCCTGACAGAGAAAATGAAAATATGCGCTAAGGTGCACAAGAGGAGAGGCAGCAGGGAAAGCTTAGTGTAATACAAGTCGTTTAGCTGCATTCAGCTTGAAATGAAGGCTGGAGATCTGTGATGAGGTGTCAGAAACAAGCTAAGGGTCCAGTCTGTCCAGGAGGAATCAGCTCCACAGCAGAGGTGAACTCTCATCCTAGAAGTGATTCTTCAGTGTGTGTTAGGCAATGCTGTCTAGAAACAAGGTGAAAAACAAGGAGGAACTACAGTTTGGCAGAGTAAAGCAGCTGATCAGACAAAGATGATGAGAACGAAGTATCAGTTATGATCTTTTTCCGGAAAGAGATGAGCACAGGCCTCACTGCTGAGAGCTTCTGTGCTGTGCCAGGCCTCAGAGAGAGACTGAGAGGGAAGATTTAGGCTGTTAGGGGAAGAGAGTGACCAGAGAAAGAATTAACACAGCAAGAGCTTAAGAGCTGAAAGGGAGATGGAGCAAGATTTGGAGAAGCAACTGGAGTTAATTAACATATTTGCATACACGGGGTGAAGGGGTTTTTTTGGTTTTGTTTTGGTTTTTTACAGTTAGAGGAAGCTAACTAAAACTTGCAATGCAAAAAGTGAATAGAGAATAGTAAGTGTGGGGATAAGAGAGGGAGTGAAGGAAATCTGACAGAATGGCTCAAGGCATGGCAACAGATGAAAATTTTTTTTCACATATGTAAGAGGTGGGGGGTGTGAAAGAGCAGAAAGAGCTTTTTTTCCAGCTTTAGAAGAAACTGGAGATGTTTTATGCAAAGAAAGAAACGTTAAGCTATCAAAAAGATACTGGAACCTGTGATTAGGACATTTGATTAAAGAGAGAAAGACTGGATAGCAAGGAATATCACAGAACAGGAGCAGGAGAGGTTCTTTCTGCCTTAGAACCACCTTAGGAAGACAAAATCATCTACTGTGTGAGATGGTCAGAAACTACAGCATCAGGAGTAAGTGGTTACAAATTGCTCTCGTCATTGGGGTGCTACATCCCACCTTCGAACAGCTCAGAAGTCAGGCAAAATCGTGCATTTTTACATTGCTAAGTGCCTGTTTCACACTGAGGATATGTGTTTTGTTATGCTCCCCACTGTAAGGCACCATAAGGCAGGGTTGCCTTCTGCCTCTTCTACCCCAGTCTCCTTCACTGAGCAGTTAGTCTGTGCTCCAAACACACCGAAACAGATAGAGCTGCTGATGGGCTGAGAAGTCAATACTAAATAAAAGGACTACTGAGCAAACACGATTGCAGGTTTTGTATCTTGTCCCAGGAGCTTTTCAAGCTGACCTTTGCTAGGTGGGGATTCCTGGAGAAACTGTCTGCCTGTTAGTTCTCAAAGCTACTACGAACTCCTATCCACAGCTAACTCAGCGCCACTAAAAGGTGCACACAGCACATATCTGCCTCTTACCAGCAACCAACAATCACACAGACCTGCTTCCTTTGGAAAGGATTCATGACCCAACCCCTGTTGTCACGTGTCTTGTTTGCTCAACAGTGTTCATAACTTTGTTATTCACATGGGTCTGTATATGACCCCCCAAACATACATAGCTAAGTATCTACTCAATTATTTAAGTTACATGAGCTCCCTTAATTCTTCATTTCTCATGACAGCTTTTTTCATGTGTTGAAAAAATGATCTTTGATGTTGTAGGTCGTCATCAGATCTACAAGGAACTGATTTAAAGAATTTGCTCATTTAAACTTTACTTTCTGAAATTTGATTGAAGTTTGGAGAAACAGAGACCGGTACATGTATTCTACCATAAAGGACAGAAGCAAATAGAACTTTACTATGGGAGCACTGCAGTATCATGCTTTAAGCTGCATTTTGCCATGGTCTCAGGAAGGAGATTCTACTTGTATTGGAGAGATGACGGTCTACCTACCTCCAACTTTCATTAACGTCTCTTGGTAAAACCTAAATTTCGTAATTTCTCCGTGAACTGGAAAGCATCGAGTTTCAGGATTTTGATGAATTAAAAATGGCCCCAAGTTAACTGACCAACAGTGATGTAAGTCAATAGGATGCTTTGCTTGCTTTAAGCACTTTGATGAATAGAAAGGTCACAACAACTATCTCAGTCCACCATGGCTTAACTGGATGCATGACAGTTAATTAGGTAAATGCAACCATCAGTATTTTAGGTCTTCTCCACCCACCAGGGAATATTATCAGACCTATTTCAAGATATCCACTGCACTAATTCATACAGATTACTCCTGAAGCTCTTTGTGGTGGCAGGCGTAATGCTGAGCTGTGTCTCGTCACCACGTGGGAGGAATTTCTGCAGATAGAAACCAGGGTTCAGCAGCAGGCACGGCCCTGACTCATGTCTCTTGCTCCAACAGGAAGTTACCTCTTCAACATTATCTACATTTTCCCTATTTGCTTCCTTTTTTTATCTCTTTTGGAAATTCCAAGACTTCCACAAATAGTAAATGGCCAAAGACTGGGTAACTATAGAGTTCAGAGACCCTCACACGCCAGCTAGAACTTAGCAGTTGCACAGCAATACCAGGTGTAGTCTGTACCTCTATTATCACTTTTTTTCTTCCTCTAGGCCTATACACACTTCAGTCTGTCTGCTTCTTTTGTCAAATAAAACATATTCTGTTTGATAGGCACATCAGTGTGGGTTAGGTTCAGAGCACACCGGTAATCCAAAAGGTATTAAACAAGAGGCTGTAAAAAGTAACCACGCAAGAAAATCACCATTTTTTTTTTCCGCACAGCCAAAAGCCACCTTCAAAATGTCAGCACGTGCTACAGCTAAATGTTATAATATAGTTTCTAGAACAAAACAGAAGTTCTATGTTCAATATGCATGAGTCCAATTCCCTTGTTTTCTCTTATATAACTGCAGCCTAATGAAAAAAAATAGAAAGTAAAAAAAAAATTACAAACATGACTCAATAAAGATACCTTTTTTATTTCCTAAGAAGGAAGTGTATTTATTCCTCCTCTTCTTACCACAGTACACTTATGGATTATATCCATAACAAGACCTGACATTGTTTCTTTTTGTATGAGCATCTGCACTACTGGTCAATGTGAAATCACCCAAGGCTCCATAAAAAATGTAAGCAATTGAGGTATTTGCAAGGTAGCTGTAAAGTAAAAGGTACTCACCAGTATCCTTCAACGAAAGCTCAGTGTTTACAGTGTATTCTGCATACTGTGCTCTTTGGGTTTTTATTTTAAAGAACTATAGACTATATATGGATGTGCTTGACTTTATATCTACTTTTTTAAACCTCTTGAAATATCTCTGTTCCTACTACCACTCCAAATTTTACACACCTTCAGTTCTTTTAACATTGTTCCTTCACATTTAAGCATTCAGTGCAGCATCTTCTGATGAATCTTAGTGGTTGGAAGGGACCTTTGAGATCGAGTCCAACCACATTAAAAAAAAAAAACCACAAAAACAACAAACAAACAACAAAAAAACCCCAAACAAACAAAAAAGCCACCCACCAACTAAACCCCACACCCACAACCCCACGCACAACACCCCACCACAAACCAATAATCTTGGCCACTAGAGCATGCCCTGAAGAGCCACGTCTACATGTTTCTTAAATACCTCCAGGGATGTTGACTCCACCACCTCCCTGGGCAGGCTGTTCCAGTGCCTGACCACTCTTTCAGTAAAGTAGTTCTTCCTAATATCTAATCTAAACCTCCCCTGCCGCAGCTTCATACCATTTCCTCTGGTCCTGTCGTTATTCCCTTGGGAGAAGAAGCCAATCCCTGCCTCTCTACAGTTTCCTTTCAGGTAGTTGTAGAGGGCAATAAGGTCTCCCCTCAGCCTCCTCTTCTCCAAACTAAACATGCCCAGTTCCCTCAGCCTCTCCTCGTACGACTTGTTCTCCAGACCCCTCACCAGCTTGGTGGCTCTCCTCTGGACACGCTCCAGCACTTCAATCTCCTTCCTGTAGTGAGGGGCCCAGAACTGAACACAGTACTCGAGGTGAGGCCTCACCAGTGCCGAGTACAGAGGCACGATGACTTCCCTACTCCTGCTGGCCACACTGTTCCTGATACAAGCCAGGATGCTGTTGGCCTTCTTGGCCACCTGGGCACACTGCTGGCTCATGTTTAGCCGGCTGTCCACTAACACTCCCAGGTCCTTTTCTGCCAGGCAGCTTTCCAGCCACTCTGCCCCAAGCCTGTAGCGCTGCCCGGGGTTGTTGTGACCAAAATGCAGGACCCGGCACTTGGCCTTATTAAACCTCATCCCATTGGCCTTGGCCCATTGATCCAACCTGTCCAGATCCCTCTGTAAAGACTTCCGACCCTCAAGTAGATCAACGCTCCCACCTAGTTTGGTGTCATCCGCAAACTTACTGAGCGTACCCAGGGCTGGTGCCCAGGAACTTTTAATTTCCTGTAAACTTATCCATGTGTCAGAGCTCATAGAAACTTGCCTACGATCTGCTAACTTCACATTTGAATAATAAATATTACCTTGAGACTGAGGGAGATTATTATAAAT
Source organism: Nycticryphes semicollaris (assembly GCA_013400055.1). Lineage (NCBI taxonomy): Eukaryota > Metazoa > Chordata > Aves > Charadriiformes > Rostratulidae > Nycticryphes > Nycticryphes semicollaris. The sequence goes on from VXBJ01000273.1 coordinate 87,278, forward strand.
GGGAAGAAGCAATTTTTTTAATAAGTACAAAAGTAAATGATACTCTAATGTATCTTTAGCTAGTCTAAAATTTGCTTGTCATAACAGTTTTCCTTTTAAGGCAAACTGTAGATATTAGCCTGCGAGCTATGGAAAGTCTGGCTGGCTTTCATGGAATTGGAAGACTGATGTACTTTCACAGAATCACAGAATCACAATGTTTTATACAAAACATTGCTTGCAACCTCTTATATTAATCGCTGTATATGCTACAGATTGGTGAGCCTCAAAGTGTGCAAAATTCTGTTCAGGCACCACAAAGCCACCAATTTCCTGAACTTTCCACATCTCTTCAAACAAACAAACTTTGGAAGAGCATCAGGTGCATCCTGGCTGAAACAATAGCAGAGCTTTGTGTGGGTGAAACTAAAAGAATTAAAGGAAAAAAAGAAAAGGAAAAAATCCTGTTGCATGCATTGATGCTTTAGTCAACCTAGCTCGATTACTTCTCCCTGATCACTGTCAGCAGCAGAAGCCTCTATGGAAGTTGTATGATGCTCTAGAAACTGGACAGGAGCTTTAAGAGTTTCCTCAGCACTGCTAAGACAGTCTTCAGTGGAAGTTCTTTTGACTGTTATTTGTATTTGGTTCTCAACTGCACTAAGTCCGTTGTCTAGAAATATTACAAATAGAGGAGAAAAACGCAAGTTTTTTCCCCAGCAACTTTGCTAACTTTTCTTAACAGGTGATAAAGGAAGCAGAAGTTTGTATTGCTCTGCTGAACAGCTTGGATGTGAGGACAGAACACCGGTAGACTAGCTTGGGAGCTCACCACACACCCAGACCACCTCCTGACTGAGGTCTGGTGAGCAGGTCCCAGCAATTAAAAGAAGACTTTAATCTTCTTATTTACTGTAACAGTAGGCTACATAAGAAAAGTCAAACCTCTGGTTTCATTTCAGATGACAGGGTACAGAGAATTCAAGAAAAAATGTAGAAAGAAATAGGCAAGGAAGCCAATTTTTGGTAGCTAAACAAACCCTCCTGGAAGAATCCTCAGAACACCCAGAAGGAAAAAAAAAAAAAGTATCCTCGAAAGGACAGAAAAAGCAGAAAAGCAGGCGTAAGAATACTTTGACCAGCTACTCCAGAACTGCTGCATTATTTCAGAAATTAATAAAGGCAAAACATGTAGGGATCTTACAAAGAATATCATGTACCAGCTGTAAATCCTTCCAGCTTAGATTGTGGCGGTTTGGCAGCAGTGCTACAGTCTCGCTCTAAGAAGTACAAGGCTCCTGGGAAATTGACAGTTCCTTTACTTTGTGTTTCTTCCCTCTTCGAATTTTCAAAAATTATCTAGCACAAGTATGAACAAGGCCACAGTTGCAGGGCAGAGTGTAAACAATTTTCATGAATATTAGAATTCTAGACACACATGCATAAAGCATAGAACCGCCCTGTGAACCTAATGAATGGTGACATACTATATAACGCAGAGTTATAGTCCACCTGAAATACAGCTACACAGTAAGGGACACAAGCAGAGTTAATTTATAGGATGGAAGGTTTATGTGAAGAAACAAACTGCAATTACCTTCTCCTTTTCCATTTCTGCAAGCGCTGGAAAGAGATGGAGGGGTAGCACAATCCTATACTGTGTATATCTACTTAATATCCAAAGAAATTAGTTAGGCTAGTGTTCATTCTATGTAAAGTGCTTTTATTTAACACGATGGCCCAGAGAAGAAAATTAATTAAAAAAAAAAAAGAATATTAAAAATGGGTTTTTATGGTCAGCATAAATCTACAAAGCTGTTCATCCGCTCTTTCTGAAAATCTAGCAGGTGATTTGCTTTGAACCTGACAAAAACTTAGTATATGTATTATATATTATTGTATAACATGCATGTATATACACACACACAGAGGCAATCACACATGCCATATGTTAAGAGCAGCAAAAGCATTGCCTTCTGAGGCACACTTCCCCTACCAGTAGAACCCATCTGATGGCAAAGGAGCGAATTCCAGCGATGTGTGCCTTCACCTCCACCAAACTAGTCAAGTGTTTTTGACAGATTATTAGCGACTGACCCCCATTTTTCCTGAAGGAAAAAATATGAGAATTGGGATGAGAGCTGATCTAAGTTCCAGCTGTTATCCAGTAAAAGAAAAAAGTGTGTTAAAAGAATTTTTCTTTATATGAACTAAGCCATGTTGGAACAGATATTACAACATCTGTAGGTGTGTGACAGTGATTACCAGGGACTGGAGGAAAGGGTAAGAAATGAAGTCAGGAAGATAGGCTAATAAAGCGTCGTTTAATTATACTGCTCAAAAGAGAAACTCCACACTACAACAAAAATAGCATGAACAGCAACTGTTTTGCCAAAGTTGCCTAATTTTCCGACAAACTGAATTTCTTTTGAGAGAGAGAGGAAAATTCATGGCATGAATTTTAGAAGCATGATTTCTAAAAATTTAATTTCATGTTGCCACCTACCACAAAGTAGTTCAGAAACTCTGGAATAAAAGTGCCAGAAACTGCTGACGTCCACAATACAAAAGAGACGTCAGATCAATGCTGTGGCAATATATACCAAAAGCAAAGCAGAAATATTTGGTCAGCTGCAGACTCTAAATTAAACTCCTGAAACTGGCCACAGATGATTCACAGACACTGGAGAGCAAAGGAAGATTAGAAACAAGTGGTATTTAATGAGGCATGTAACAGCCAGACAAAGATTTACTGCCAGCCACCTATGCTGCTTTTCTCCAGTGCCACCGAATCTTCTTTTTAAGCATTTTAGAACGTGGACTATTCACATGCATCATGCATCACTAGAGAGCACTGTGAAATGATGGCAGTCTTTCACTGAGAAATGCTCAGCGCTTTACAGATCAAACCTAAGGAATGGAAGAAAAAAAAAAAAGGTGACAGCTGACCACAAACAAACGAATGAATGTGCTGTAATGAGAGAAAAAAAAAAAACCCGCAAGAGAAAGGTTTAGCCATGCAACTTGGTCAATTTATCTGGTGAAAGTGGAAAGAACAAGAGCCCCAGCTCTTACAATCACATTAGACTGGAGCAAACAACTAGCAGCAGGAAAGATGTTCTTAAAAGCAGTGTTGTAACTGCTGCAATCGTTTGGACTTAACATTGTCAGAGCTGCTCTAAAGAGGTTTCACACTCTGACAGCATTTTGTGCATAAGCACATACGAGAAAGAATGAGTCAATACTAGAATTAGCATTAAATCCGCTCTCTGACGTGTGTATTCAAAAATACACCATCAGACCTTCTGAAACTGGATGATTAGGGGATGGGATAGAGTGCTCTTGTCTCCAGTCTTCAGTTCAAATTTAAATTGAGTTCAAGCTTTTATTTAAAAAAAAGAAAAAAAATATATTTTTTGTGACATTTTAAGGGGAGCACAGTGGCACAGCATTCAATCCCTCTTAACACAGACTAGTCTCCCATCAAATCAGCCCAGCAACTGGCACCTTTTATCAACTGTGCTGAAAGCAAATACAAGGGTGAACAGTCCTTTTTCAGAATATTGCAATACTGGAGGGAATATATCCATTTACAGAAGAAAACATAAATTATATATAAACCATCTAAATAAATCATCAGAGAACTATCCCTGATTCCACTGTAATGCTGAAGGGTCATATCCAAAAAGTAAAGCAGCAGTGGAAAGTTACATGCACCACCCTGCTTCCATGAATCGTCCTGATTTCTTTTAATAGGCTCCCACAAAAGATCATCTCACTACCAAAATCTTATATAAAGCAATGTTACATTCACTGCGCACATAAACATGTCACATTAATTTTATTCGTCTCCATCTTTTTGCAAAGTCTTCTGAGGCCAACAGTATAATCGGACATCAGAGAAGCAAACTTTGGCTAGTATTCACCTGTCAAGACTAACGTGCAGGCTCAGAAAAAAAAACCTCTCTCCATTGTCCACAATAGTTTTCATACTCACATTCCTAGCACAGGAGCCCATCAAAAGCAGAAAGGCAAAACCCACACTAGCAGAACATTACTGATTCTATGTGATCATACATTTAAGACTTCATAAAACTACTCATCCGCTAGCTTGCAGAAATAAAAGACAGCCTTTTACGCAGATAAATGAAGATATCTACTGTATCTTAGATGCATACAAACTTAAGCACTTAATTTTGTATGAAGGACTTAATTTTAAAACTCACAAACTCCTGAAAGGACATTTTCATGTTTCATTTGGGATAGGCTTCTTTAGCTTAATGCTCCTTTTTTTTGCTCTAAGCTAAGATAGGTTTGCTTCAGCTGGAATAACTGGAAATATACTAAGATAATCAGCATTATTTTTTGCATTAAACTGTTTTACACTTATACTTGGTTGTATCAGAAATACATCTTAGAACTTCCTGCTTTGAAATGCCATTTGAGCAGAAGGCATCTCCATGTGCAGCTCAAAGCAGGAAGGCTGCTACACACCTCAGAGGGCAACCTGCCACAGCCTGCTTCATGTCACACTGCCTTTTCAGACAAGGGGCCTAGACATCATCTACGTATCAGGGACATACCTAGTGAAGACAACATTCTCTTCATCATTGCTGCTTTTCCCTCCATCAGATCAGCTACAACTTTGTTTTTGGAACTGATCTCAGAGCTACAGATCTAAGAGCTAGGATACTCACGCTTGTACTTTTTAAGTACTCCACATGTTACTGTCTGCCATATGCCGAGCTGCACGTTGCAGGGGGACATTACAGCCTTGCTAATGAGAATACACCAACCAGGTGCTGCACCCACCTTCAGAATCAGACTCCGGTGCTCCTCAGACTGACTGAAGTTTGTGCCCATTTCAAAGATACTCATCGTTCCTTCCTCACACAGATTCATCCAGGTGTGGTATTCTTCACGCTCTGGCAGTCTATCCCAGAATGTCTTGAAGACTTCCCAGACTGTTTCCTGACACACTGAAGGCACAAGAAAGGCCTGGTGTTAGTACAACAGGAGTGCTCCATTAGCATGGGTGGCTAGGATAGTACTGTCCAAATGTATGCTTTTCAGTACGTTGAAATATAGAATACAATGATTATACACCTACTTGTGTAAAGTTTTGAAGAGAATGGCAATGAAGGCCCCTCCCTGTTTTTTTTACTGAAGCAAGAGGGCAAGAGAGAGTGCACTTGTCTCCCAACACTCCTAACAACCATCCAACCATCAAGAACAACAGTATTTTCACCGAGTGAAACCGCCCTTGATCAATGGGTCAAATTTTTAGAAAATGTAGAAAACCAAAATAGTATGGCAAATGCCCTCACAGAAAGTAGAGCCAGGGCTTAATTTGTAAGAATAATAGTTGCAACGATTGAAGTTTTAGAGACTCAATCAGTAACAATTCCTTTGGACTCACTTTTACACAGAATTTAAAATAGAGTTTCATAAATTATAACTGCATTAAAAAATTGAAAAACAAGACTGATGATGACATGATAACACAATATGCTAAGAAATAAGTCAACTTCTAACTCTACTGCAGGTACACACTGGGAAAGAACTAGGTATCTCTGACTGAACAGTCTGCAAATTAAGGGTTAAATTATCATGTACTATGCCAGCTGCTTTAACCTCCCAATCTCGCATGTGCGCTTTGACAATCAGAGCAGTTGGTCACATAATGCTCAAGCAAGGACCTCTCTGTGACCCAGGGTAACTGCAAGGAAGATTTATAGGATTTTCCTTGTGTCCTGGGAGAGACCAAAGCTAAAAGGAGAACTCTAAAAATCACTCACAGCAGATGCCAGCCTGGAGTAGTAGTGGACAAACCTGTATTTTGGCCTTAATCAGTTTTCACTAGTTACATACATACAGATCAGCAGAGGAATGCTTTGCGTCCAGAGAAAATCTTGACAACATAAACGAGACCCTTCAGGACACTGACAGTGAATCTATCTTTGGAAAGTCATTTTCTTCAATCAGCTCCAGGCTACCAAAACCAGTACCTTACTGCTATTTCTTCTTGGTACTCAGTATTCTGAATTCAAAAATTCATTAAATGTACTTATTGTGTAAAACTTAACATATAGATAACATATGGTAACATCGTTTCATTCCATGAAGAGATGGACATTTTTCTTAAACACAAAGGCTTTATAAACAACAACCTTAAGGAACTGTTTCACATGCAGTAGCACCCTTAGAGCTTAGCTGATTCTGTCACGCTGGTTGGCACCATGCAGAAAAAGCTCCTTTATCCACCCTGAATTTCAGTTTATCAGAGCAGTTGAGACCATTTCTCCATTGTGGAACTCTACAGATAACACAGATATCCAGAGTTCTGGAGATGCTTCCAATCAGTTTTGCTTAAGCATCTTTATTAATCAGAAATAAATAGCCAAAATTACAAGCATCCATGCGCCCTTTCCCATTCCCCCTCAAGTTATGCTTGCTTCCTCAGCAGCTGAGGAAGCAGACTCTTTGAGGCTGGGACCACATTTCCATATGACCTCTGCAGAGACCTCAAGCAATGAAGCCATAATCCTGCTTTGGGATTTCTGGATCCTGCTGGAGCACTAATAAGCTTCCCAAGGCAGAATGACATCTGTACTATCCACTTTATCATCCCACTCCTAAAAGCTGGCCATCCAGGAAAAGACCAAAGTTGAATTTCAGATCCAGAAGGCTACAGTGAGAAATACTGCTCTCTCAGCATTTTTTGGGGGGAGGCATTTATATTCTGCGTTTGGCCTAATGCATCTTTCACTCCAGGTGGAACAATCCTGCAATGAGGTTATTCCCTGTGGCTGGGTTAAGCTTTCAGGAAGCTATATCAATAACTTGCAAATACATTCCAGTGACACTGTCAAATCCTGTGGTTTTCAAATGGCAATAGGCAAAGGACTGGCTTTCCAGTTACAAGTAATAATTGGCAGTAATAACTGAAGGCAGTTTTCCTGAATGCTTTTAAATAAATTTAATCTCTTTTTTTAAAATAAATGCGATGAGATAGTGTCTTGCCCGAATACAAGCTGCTGCTTTATGAACAGTTGTCCCAGTCAGATCCCAATAGATTAAGGATGTGTTGTGTGTCCTTTCATTTGGAATTAGACACCCCACTGTATTACAATCCCAAAGGCTTTGTGCCATCTGTGGGCTCCAAGCCCATTAATCAGGCCTCAGATGTCAGAAGAGGGTCGTATTTTCTGTGAAAAGAGGAAAGGGGATGCATATAAGGAGCCACATTCTGTCCCCTCTAGCCTGTGGACATTATCTAGCCATTTCCACTGCAGTGAGCAGTAACAAGCTGGACATAATGATACAAATCGCTTCTGTATTCAGAAGAAAAAGGCTGGCCCATTTCTTTCTCCCGAGTAGGTCTAAGAGTTTGTTAGTTCTGACACACAGGGAGAGATTAAAAACCTCAGGCATACACATCTACCCTGACTGCCATTTAAATGCTCCTCTTAGCCTTGCCCAGGAAACTGCAACCTCAGCCATGGTCAGTCACCTGCCAGACACAGTCAACCCTGCAACCTTGTTGACGTGCAGCCCATCATGTCATTATCCTGTTTACTCAACTGGCCAGTGTGTAAAGCAGGGGATTGCTTTGCAGGGTAGCCAAATCCAGGCTGCAAGGGCTCAACCCAAGAACCAGTCTCAGGCATGCTTACACCTATATGGTATTCACGAGCAAATCTGTAGCCTGGCTAAGAAAAGGAACAATTTTGTTTCAGTCTTCCTTTCTCATGCACCTTTTTCAATGCTTTGTAGTTAGATAAAAGTTGCCACTCCGAGTACAGAAAAAGAACAGCATGGTTTCTTCACTGTGGTTCAAATCATGTTCATGTAAAGAAAGAAACAGTCATGGTGTTATCTCCCATCTCTCCTTCAGGTACATCAAAGAGGGAGCCAGTTCTTACCATGGCTTCACCGATGTGGCCACCCAGGGAACTGAAGAAATACCACCCTCACAGTGCATTCAAGTTCCATAACAAATGTGCTTAACCTTCTTTTACTTTGAAGGTGGAGCCCACCCCAGTGGTGGATTTTCGACTACCTGCTGGCCAGGGAGGGGGTTCAAGGTTCCTTATCAACAAATTCTTGACAACTCCCATGTAAGAAAAACATGTTTTTCATAAGTATATTATAAACATTCTGAGACTCTGTAGACAAAACTTGGAGACACAAACATAAACAAAGTTTAACAGGACTTGACTGGAAGATTAAGTAACTATATTTTACTGTATAAAAATAGTTCACTTTGTTTCCTTTCTGACCCTCCAGCAACTTCCCAGTATCTGTGCCACGTACACTATCTACATATGCTGACAGTAAATGAAGCAGCTTTTGACTAGTATGTAAAATAACAACCTCTTGAAACTGAGAGAGAAAATAAGACAAAATCAGAGAAAATGAGAGTCGGGGCTGGGGTGGGGGGGAAGGGTGTTGG